>VXBW01003016.1:16203-49962 GCA_013400375.1 Thinocorus orbignyianus
TGGTAAGGGAGAAGCCAAACGCTCCTCGCACTTGAGCGAGTGCAACTGGTTGCCTCTCCCGAAGAGGCACGTAGGAAGTTTCCCTGGCATTGGACGGGACTTTGCTATGGAAAAGGTAACCCCCTCCCTCCCAAAAAAAAGTCATCCCAGGGAGGTGAGGACTGAGGATGCTGACAAAACCTCCGGGGGGGCTTTGCTTTACACTTGTACCGACCCCTCCTCGGTACTAAAACCCAGTTGTCCCCCCCCAGGACACCCCCCTCCACCCAGTGGGCACCCCCTCTCCTGTCCCCAACTGTCACACACCCCGAAAGTGTCCCTACCCCAAGCCAGGACCTTCGCTACTCAGCAGTGATGGGGGCAAAGAAGGAGAGGACTCCCGAAGGACAAGGGGCACAAGTCACCTCATGGCTGACTAGTGGCCAATCCACTTGGATACAGGTAGAAAAGACCACACTTCACTTGCTCTTTGGGTTTCTTCTACTTGCTCTTTGGGTTTCTTCTACCATAAACCAACGCTGTAAAGCACTCCTGATTTTTGGAGAAGGTTGGGAGTACGTGAATGATGGAATATGCTCAAGTGCTGCACGACAGGACCTATTGCTTTACCCTTTTATAGGATGCATTCGTCTCCTTCCTCTAATTGTGGATGGAACCCAAAATCCTACTTGGATACGGAATGCTATTTTCTGCTGAAAATTCAGCAGCTGCCTTTGGTCCTCTTTGCTACCTGGGGTGGGGAGGCAGAATAAAATCCATAATAGCTCGGATACATCTCATACTCTTTGTCTTTCACCTTGTACCTGCCTCCTGAGTGTTATTTCACCGTGTGGATTGGGTGGCTCTTGTTCAACCAGCTGCCATCACCCTCCTTCTGTCAAGTAACTTTGCTCTCCCAAGGGTGTAAGGCAAAATTTTGGAAGAAGAGGCAAAATTTAGGCCTTTTATCTGGAGACAGACGGGAGAGAAAACTCATGATTTTCAGAAGTACTGAATGTCAGAAGTTTTTGGGGTCTGCAAATCACCTGAAATGAGGGGGGAAAAAAAAAAGTATGAATTTGTGAAGATGCTTTCCTATCTGCCTTCTATTTTCTTACTCTGCCATCGGGTGATACTATTTAAAACATAACTTTCCTCAAGCCTTTGAATTTCATAATTTGCAGTCGACAAATTATACTACCATGGTCGCCTTTCTCTGAAATAATTTCAGACTTAAGATGACTAAATCTTCATGAAAACAAGTCTATAAAAGCCCTGTATTTGCTGTCTTGGGAGAGTCGCCACTCCGAAAGAGAACAGACATGGAAAACTCTTTTGACCTATACAAATACAGCTAGAAAAACATTTAAACTAAAAAAAATCCCCCAAAAGCCAGCCTTCAAATTGACATAGTGTAGGACAAGCCAGAAATATGAAGTGAATTTTGAAACGGAGAGTAACTGATGGGGGTGGAACTGATATTTGGAGGAAATAATTGCAATTGACAACCCAGACGTGGAGCAACAGCCCTGAGTAACGCCAGCACCCATCTTGCTAACAGGCTCCTTCTGGAGGAAAACCTGCTAACAACTTCTTTTGGAGTGGACTTTTGTGAACAAAGTAAGGTGAGGTACTCGACAATGAAGGTTTTCTGAAGTCTGGTTTCCTTCCACTTGACTTTGGTGAAGCCAATTCCATAGTAACATGAGTTAAGAGACACACCTCTTTGAAACAAGCTTTTAAGCACTCTTTTAAAATGTAAGGCTTCAGCCAACTTGAAAAGAGCATGTATGACCTTAGTTTGGTGTAAAAAGTCTGAAATTGAGGAGGGATGGGAGAACTGCGCTGCTGCTACATGGTGTGGACTGAAGGTAAGTCTCCCGTTAAAGGACATGGCCTTGAAGTCATCGAACCCCGTTGTTATTTTGGTAAGGATTTTGGTGAGAGTGGGCAGGGTCATGCACAAAACTGATGAGCTTTTTTGCTTCTTGGAAGGAAGACCTACAGAAACTGATCTCATAACCAAAATGCTAAATTTTCCCAGTATTTTATTGTAAATATGACTGCCACGGGTAGGAATTAGGTGATAATTCTGCTTAAATCAGTGCCTTTGGGCTGAAGTAAATTCCAGTGAGCCTAGTGGAAGTGATTTTACTGGACAGCAAATCTAGTGCAATATATTGAGCCATGTAAATGACCCTGGGTGACCATGTGGAGCCCTACACCGAGAAGGTCATGCTAGAAATAGTCCTAACAGAGCCCAAGGAAGGGACCGTAGGATCCACTTTTACACAAGAATAGAAGAATAATACCTTCTCCATTTAAAGTAACGGGGGAATGTAAGTAGGCAGGATGTAATTATCTCGATTGGGATTTGGCCAGGCACTCCTACACTTGCAAAAAAACTACCACGGGGTGTTTAATGACCACAAGCGCTGGGTATCCTTGGTTTTGCCTCTTATGTAAAGACGGCGTTGGAGATCATATACTTTATGCTGGTTCAATACTGAGTCAGCAGAAGAATGTCACCCTGCATGAGCACCAGTTCCTACAGTAACCTGGAATTTCCTTGGAGGTCTTCCATGCAAATACTGCAAACCCAACCCTACTCACCTTGTGAAATCGAAGGAGCTTATAGCCGGAAGTAGCATGGCTCCGGATAGTCGTGTTTGCCTATGTTACTACAAACAATACGGGCTTCAGATTCTTTATAAATAATTTTGAAGTGAAACCAATATGCTTTTTTTTTCACCTCATCTCCATGACAATAAGATTTTGTTGTTGTATAAGTGAGGGGATTATGCGCAGTTATTCTGAGAAATTCTAATGACAGCCAGCCTCTATTTTGGCAATTTATCATCACTGTGATTTCCTGAAGTGCCTTCCATACGCCGCATCCAGGTTAGGCACTTCTTGTAAATTTTGTTGTTACAAAAGCAGGGCTTTGAAATGTGGTTTTCTTCTTTTCAGGTTCAAGTCTGAAACCCGAAAGTGCGTTAATTAGGCGAAGTGTGTTGATCTGTATACGTTCAGGTTATTACTGGAGCTTCATGGCTTTATAGTCGTAAAAAGAAAGAATGAATGGGGGGTTCTTTTGCCCTGGTTATCGGGTTTCAGGTTTAAAAAGAAGGTGACCCACCCTTTTCAGTAATTCGACGTTGCAGGGTTCAGCTGCGGGTTCAAAAGCAGGTTACAACTGGCGGGTCATTGTGCGCTTGAAGTGCCAACTGTGCCTTTAAGTATGTTATATAACTCATTTTTTGGTGTCAGCTTTCAAGTATGCCATCCTTTTGGTATTATTTAGATTTCCATACATATATATAATTATTATATATATATATTTCTTTTTTTTTTAAATCCAAACAAAGCCAACCTCAATCATAAAGTTCTCTGGCTCCAAATAGCTGAGCTTTTCTAATATTTTATTTTGAGTGCCTAGGTTGGAGACCTCATCGCGGAGGTATGCAGTGCCAAGAGCAGTGCCAGGGGTGTCCTCGATTTTGTCTTCAGCGCTCGCCAGGAGAGGGCTCTGCTCTGCATCCCATCCGCAGGCGAAAACCCCACTGAAATCAGTTTTGCCTTAAAAGCTTGCTTGAAACCAAAGCCGGCGAAGTGCGAAGGAAAATCTGTGGGGTTTCTTTCAGCTGCAGAAATCGCAGGATCACAGAATGATGTGAGGTTGGAAGGGATTTCTGGAGATCATCCAATCCAACCTGCCCCCTGCCAAAGTGGGTCCTCCTAGAGCAGGTTGGACAGGTGTGCTTGATAATTTTAATTTGCACCCTGCAATTATACCAGCATCTTATTTTCCTTTCAGAGAAGGCTGAGGGGAGACCTTATTAATATTGAGAAGTATCTAAAGAGCGGGTTGAAAGAAGATGGAGACAGACACTTTTCAGTGATTCCCAGTGACAAGATGAGGGGGAACAGGCACAAGCTGGAACACGGGAAGTTCCATTCCAGTAGGAGAAAAAAATTCTTTGGGGTGAGGGTGTCAGAGCCCTGGCAGAGGCTGCCCAGGGAGGGTGTGGAGTCCCCTTCTCTGGAGACCTTCAAGCCCTGCCTGGATGCAGCCCTGAGTGATGTGCTCTGGGCAACCCTGCTTTAGCAGGGGAGTTGGACTGGATGATCTCTAGAGGTCCCTGCTAACTCTGCCAACTCTATTATTCCATGATTTCTAGGAGAAACCAACCCGCTTCCAGCAAGGCAGCTAGTTCTTCATGGAAGTACGGAAGTTTCATGAAGTTTCATTTAAGTAATATATGGTGCATATTAAAAGAAATGCTGTGGTATAATTTTTTTTTTTTTAATTAATCTTGTCTTCCCTTTCACCGAAAAGCTATGTCTGCACTGGTCAGGGCTAGCATATGGATCTGTTAGTTTACTTCTTAACAGGTTGCCCAGAGAACCTGTGGCTGCCCCATCCCTGGAGGGGTTCAAGGCCAGGCTGGATGGGGCTTGGAGCAACGTGGTCTGGTGGGAGGTGTCCCTGCCCATGGCAGGGGGGAGAAACTTGATGATCTTTAAGATCCTTTCCAACTTAATCCATTCTATGATTCTTGGCATGGTTTTGCTCTGATAAGTTAGTGTTCTCCTAAAAAATGCCCTGGTACAGATGTGGTGTGGGCCAAAGACTGTTCCTGGTGCTTTGGCTGGTCCAGGGATCTGGTGCTAGAGAATAAGAGAGTAGATAATGAGAGTTTTAGCCTCTCAGAAACCATGTCTGGCAGATGCCCCCAAGCCATTTACTAGGGCAGATGTAGCCTGAAAAGTCACTTTTAGACCTGCCGGTGTGTCAGGGTGCTGGGAGGTGGGAGAGATGGCCAGGGTTGGTGTTACCTCCAGAACTTCTGGCGTTAGGGGAGGGTTTAGGGTGTGCCCCACATCCACCCCTGTTTATTCTGGCAGTAGATCCTTGCTTCAGATTTCCTCTCATCACAAATAAAATAAAGAGAAATCCTTGGATGATTTATAGGAATGTGAACTTTTTAATCTGTTTCATTGAACATTAGTTCTGCTGCTTAGTGTATTTCACTTCTATTTGCTTTTTTTATCAGTTTCATGTTAACTGTAGTTTCCCAACTTTCTAATTCCTTCTAGGAATCTCGGCCTTCTTTTTTTAAGACTTCTCTCTGCTCATTTATATCCATTTACAGCTTTCTTCAGCAGAATAACTTTGAGATGGCCACCACGCTACTTCTGTAAATCCATTTACAACATCCTCAAATTCTGTGAGACATAAAGCCCCGCACTTTGAAAATATTTTTCAGTTATAGGTAGCATAAACCAAGGACATGATATAATCACTTTACTGTCACTGAGCAGAAGTGGCCTGTGTTAGAGTACTCGTGTTTCAATCAACTGTCAAACACGTTGAGGTTTCCAGTGAAACCAATGGCAAAGCCTTCGTCGGTGTCATTGTCAGCGGGATGGAGCTCGTTGTGCAATAAACTCTAATCCAGATTCCTGCCAAGAACTTTTTACTGCCCTGTAACATCGTATTGTTGCTGTGTTGGATTATAATATAATCACATGTATTCAGTAAAGAGTAATTGGCCACGAGCTTTTTCACATCTTTTATAAAAGTAAAAACGTCGTTGCCAAATGACCCTACAAATGACATTATATATTACCGTTACACTAAAAATAGCTGTGTTTCTTCCAGAAGCATGACTGAATTCGGTTCTCCTAGTACTGTAAGATTAAATGAAGCTCAGGCAATTTCACTCATTTATTTGCAGGTGGTGTGCAACAGAGGAAGGAAGCAGAGAAAAAAACTAAAATGAAAAGCAGAGATTCCAAAAAATCATGTCAAAGAGAGTTTTCAGAAAACCTGTTTTATTTCAAAGTACAAGTTCCTTTCTCCTGTTAAAATGTTCTATTCAAAGACTTTAGACATTTCTGAACTGGTAAATTACAGCTCCAAATGTATATCTATATTTAAGCTGCTGGTTTAGTTAAAGCACTATGGGTATGGTAATAGGCAGAGGGCTGGGCATTTCTGTGGATTTAAGGACCTTTTAGGCATCTCGGGACCGTTATCCTTTGCTTTCAGAGTGTGTTACAATATTGTCTTGTGTTGGGATATTCCTGACCAGACTTTTCAGGCGTTACTTTCTGTAAGGACCTCATCCCGACTCTCAGAGATGCCGATTAGAAACACACCACTTTGGTTATTTTAAGGTCATTTAAACAGCAGTTGTAAAGGTCTGTTTTGTACACGGCTGTGAGTTGATCCCGAGGGCAAGCTCCTTATTAAATCATTTCTTTCTGCACTGACATCCAGCAAGAGGTAAGTTTGTTCTGTTCTGGCTGTGAAGTAATAAACGTCTTCTGAAAGAATCATTAATGTTCATGGCTTTTGCATTCCTCCGATGGGCCCAGCCTGTTTATGTAGTGTATTATTAGTTATTATTGTATATATTCTGCTTGGAGGTCTTCTTGTACTCTGTAAAAAGAGACAGGCTCGGTCCCTGCCCCAGGGGTCTTACAAACTAATACCAAAAGATCTTAGTGTCGTTCCCTCTGGGATGGTCATCCACCAGTTGAAGTCAATGGGAAGAAGCACTTCAGTTTTTGTGTTAACTGGAACAAAACTTGGTGCTTATCTATCACTTTCATGTGGACATTATTACTGCAGTTGCCATGGACTGCATACGTGACACAGCAGAACTTTCAGTAGGGAAGCATATAATTGATGTGCTTTCTGAAACCATCAGCTCTGAATTATAAGCAAGATAAGAAGATGCTGATATGAAACTAAGGCCATATACCCTTGTTTCAGCTCACTGAAGGATGTTGATAGATCCAGTCCTCTGAGAACTCCCTGGGCAGCGATCAGCTGATTTTCTCAAATCAGACAAGTAGAGATTACATATCTTCTCAGTTCCATTTTTTAATGACCTCGTCGTACAGATTGCTGGGTGTGACTGAGTATCGGTGGAATGGTACCTGCACATCTTTCTCTCCACTAGTTTACAGTTGGGCAACAGCGGTTCTGGGACAGGAAAAGGACATTTTTGATAATCGTCTCCAAAGGAGTCCTGAGTAGGTTACAACAGGAGGCAGAGAGGGTCATCAAGAACCCCTCTGTGCTCTCCTGAACCTGTCCTTTCTCACCCCTCTCCCATCATATTCTTTTTTTTTTTGCTAGTAACAAATAGTTTAAATCTTTTTTAAGAACTAAAAAACCAAACGGTGTAGGTTTTGCCACAACTCCTGAGACCTATAAGTGGTTACTTCCGCTCTCATTTCAGATCATCTTTGCCATTATGGTGAAGAAGAGAAGGTGCAGGAAAGGGATGAGGGATGAGGGATGTGGACCATAGATGAGAATAAAGCAGTTAACCCACTCCTTGCCCTAGGGCACACCTTGTTGTGAAAAGACACACAAAATTCTCATCCCCTTCACCTGTTGCATTAGTTGACTGCACTTGGGATTGGCTGGGAGTGGGAGTACCTTATTTATATTCAAATGACCTGTACCACTGTGTAAATGAAACTGAAGATTGAACATCATGTCAAAAGGAAAAAAATAATATAGACATACTAAAAGGTGGCAGCCTGTGTTTCATTTTCCCTGCCCCATATCCTGCTCTGGGAAAACTTTTCTCCACTTCTGACTTAATAAAAGCATATACACATTCTGAGCTTTTATATATATATGTATATATATAATTTTATTATTATTATTATTCACACTTTGGAAGCATAGAGAGGGACCAGTTTAAAAAGTCTAAAATCTTGAGAGAGTTTTGCTCTGGAAACAATTATTTTTGTTGAGGACTATTGATGAGGTGATTACCTAAGAATTCAGTGGTAGGAAATTGAAGAGGAGGCAATTTCTGAGTTTTGAAAGACCATCAATAACAAGTGAAAACAACTCAGCTTTCTCCATGGATTGTTTATACAAGAGTGGTTGTTGATAAATGAACTTCAGATTGGATATCAGAGGTACACAGGGTGCAAAGTGTAATAAGAGTTTTACTGTTCAGAACTTATAAAGACTGTATAAGTTACAGGCAACTTACTCAGCCTTTACAAACAAATAGTAAAATCCGTATAGTAATACTCATTTTTGTGTATCCGGTTAACAATGGCTTAGTTTGGTTTGTTTTTTTTTAATGTTTCTCAGTTTTCCTTAGGTTCTGTTTTTGCCAACAGGCAATGACTTTGAAAATAACTTCACCCTCTTATAGATGAAGTTTAATATTTCCTACCTGGGAGAAGAAGATAGTAATTGAATAGTTCCATATCTTAGGTAATATAAACCATAGTTATCAATCCTCAGATACAATCATAGATTCATTAAATTTTCTAGGCTGGAAGGGACCTTTAAGATCATCAATCCAACCATCAACCTAACTGTGACAAAAACCATTGCTAAACCATGTCCCTCAGCCCTATGTCAACCCATCTTTTCAATACCTCCAGGGATGATGCCTCCACCACTTCACTGGGCAGTCCATTCCAATGCTTGATAGCCCTTTCAGCATAAAAATTGTTCCTAATATCCAATCTGAACCTCCCCTGGAGCAACTTGAGGCTGTTTCTTCTTGTCCCATTACCCATGATTTAGGAGAAGAGATCGACCCCCATGGCTACACCCTCCTTTCAGGGAATTGCAGAGAGCGAGAAGGCCTCCCCTCAGCCTCCTTTTCTCCAGACTGGACACGCGCAGCTCCCTCAGCTGCTCCTCACAAAACTCATGGCTTTACTGTAACAGTGTAGCAGTTAAAACTTGATCTTACCATAATTGGCAGCAAGAGGAAATGCTGTGTTAGTTGTGTAAATATGCAATTAGTTATGCAAAGTCAGAGATGGATTGACTGATAAGGAGGGAGGTGGGCAGTGCTGGAGCTCTTTCTGCACTCCACCAGGTTCAGTGCACCTTCTTCTTGATGCAGCGGTGATGTTTTCCCACTTTTCTTGGCTTCTGAAAGTGAACGCTAATGGCATTTATGTCATAGTGCCAGGAGAAAAAACAGGAATATTCTCTCAGATTTGTTCGCACCCATTTGAAAGTTTAAAAAACCATTTTGTTGCGGTGAAAAAGCTTCAGGAGGAAAAGATTAACTGAGGGCAAGTGAAGTAGTTTGCTCAGGTATCCAGGAACCTTCTTGCTTGTTCTGTTTGGTATCACGCACAGCGCTGTAAATGAGTAGTAACATCAAACAGGATTTCTGGAAGGGAGAGGTACTGCTGAAGTAATTGATACCTCCTTAAAAGCCAGAGAGGTTTGAGTGGGAGGAAGCATGAGGTTTGTTTCAGCAATTATTCTCAAGCAGAACAATCGGGAAAAGCAAAGCAATATTAATTCTAGGAAGTGCTGGGCAATTAAAATTCTTGCAGATTTTAATGGTGGAGAAACGGGCCAAAAGAACAGACTTAAATAAGTTCTTCAGCAGGAGGGAGTTCTTAGTCTGAAGTCTCCTGAGGTCCTGCAGTAGTTGCAGCCTGTACTATTATCTCCAAGAAAAGACCATGGAAGGAGGAATTACACTCTTGTAACAGCTGAGTTTGGTGACATTTATAATGTTGAGATAACAAGGTGTTGACATTGGCCCGTAGTTTTTTCCCCTTGTGATCATGTTCTGTTTGAAGTGACTCAATATGTATCATATTTGTATTGCAAATACCACATCTGTAGTTTGTACACAAATGCCTGAGAGATTTACTGTCCATGTTACATCTCATTCCCCACATTAAATATATATATTTACAGTTAAATTGGAATTTTGAGGCAGTTTAGTGAGATTAATAGACAATAATTCTTCTCATTTAGTAGAATTTCATTCAAGATTACGGCACCATTCTGTATGTCTTATTTCAGTCTCTTGAGAGCTGCCAATTCATTTTCTGTTGAGTTTCTCTGGATTTCTTTAGTTTTAATTCCAGCATCTTGCACTCACCACGTAAATTAATGCCATTGGTATTGTCATATTGAGTTTGACAGACCTCGCGGAGGAATAGAGTTTTGGTAACCCGGGTGCCTTGTAGCATCAGGCTGTAAAGAAATCCTCTGTCCACAGAAGAAGCAGGTGGTGAAATGTCATCAGCAAAGCTTCTTCTGCCGCCACAGGAATCCTAAGCTTGTGTTTGCCCTAGTGCTTGGGCAAGTCTCCTGCAGAGATTTACAATGACCCATGTGATGTTCTGAAGGAAGGTGATGGGAATGGAGGGATTGATGAAGGACAGAAGAGGTTTGACAACTCCCAGTGATATGACATAATCTCTACACTGAGGACCACCACCTATAATATTTCTGAGAGCCCAGACAGCTTGCTCACAAACATTCTGGTGTGGTGAACAAAGTAGTCTCAAGAAGAAGGGTACTGCATTGGACTGTACAACAGCTTGTGTCTGTGCAGACGTGCCTGATGCTACGTTAGTCAATGCCCACACAGCTTCAAATTGCAATGAAGGATTGTCATCCCTTTGTAGGTATTTTACCAGAACTGGTAAAATTTATGATTGTATTATGTCATCAATAGGTGGATTTCTGTCACTGGATAGGAGTTTTCTTGCAGCTTGGAGAGCACTCAGTTGGATCACTGGGTTGTCACCTGTGGCGTTCTGCAGTACAGCTTCTAGTGTTACACACATGCCAAAAGTCAAGAGAAGAGGAAGAAAAAAACTTCACAAATAAGTAGAAGAAAGGAATCTTTCAAACATCCAAAGTCAAAAGAAGAGGAAGAAAAAACCTCCACAAGTAAGTAAAAGAAAAGAATCTTCCAAACATCTATAGGTTTAGTGGTTGTTTCATTCTACATGTTGATTGTACTGTAACTACTATAAGTTTGTAGTGTTGGAAGTCTCTAATTTAATTTAAAAAAACTTCCATCAACTGTAATACTGGCTTCATGACCTCATTGTTATCATCTGACAATGTTTTTTCTGGAAACCAGAAACTGGTTGCGACCCTCAGGCCTCATTCTCACACACCCTGGATGGGAGAACCTGTGGGAAGAATACGCTGCTGTCACTCAGCAGTGGTCTTCTGGCTAATTAAAGAGGAGCACTGACAAGCTCTGAAAAGAATCCTGTCAGGTCCCCATCAACTGGGACAATGCGACATATTACACGAGTCCTGAGGAAATGTTTTCAAAGAAAGGAAAAAGCAAAGGTGGGCAAATAAAGTCCCCACAGGGATAATGGGATGATCCTGCAGAGGCAGCTGAAGTGATGCTAAACAGGATGCTCTCTCTCCCCGCCTTCCATATGAAAGCCTTCTGCATGTCACAGAGATTTATACAACTCCAACTAACACTGCTTTGGGAAATGAAATGCGTGAGTCGAGGGTGGGGCTTGGGTGTTACGTGACCATCTGATGAAAAGGAAAGAACCTTCCTGTAGAGCTTCAAATTTGAGGGTGTAGGAAAACAAACATAGACTAGATAAAGTATTTCCCCAGAGTGAAGCAATTCCTCAGTGCCTGGGGCAGAACCTGTGTTACCTCCTGTCACACCGTGTTAGCCCTGTGGTACATCCTGCACCTTTAGTATGAGAAGTATAATAAGTAGGAATTTTTGTTCTCAAATTATTAGGTTATTTTCAGAGTTACAGAATAAGGTGGATCCTCCTTCTTCCCAAACACAATGTTATTTTCTGTTGTGTATTTCCTTTTGAAGTGTCATGGCACTCCAGGCTTCCTTACCTTCGCAATTGCCATTGACTACTGGTGTAAATCTGCTGAAAATCTTGGGTGGAGTCTTCAGTTACATTGCCCCTATCTCCCCATCCTTGCTGGTAGCAGATTATTTTGTTTTCTCCAATTGTTGATTCTGATTAAAATGAATTTTTGTATCCCGCTCATCCTAGTTTTTAAAATCTCAGCTGCCCTGAGAAAGGCTGTATTTGGTTCGTATGTGTACAATATTTAATATTTTGGTCCATCTTCTAATCTTACTGAAGCTGAGCTTTCTACCATTAAAGCTACCTTAAAAAGTTACATTAAAACTCCTTTAAAAGCCAGCAGCATATAATTTTTGAAGTGGAAGAAACTCTTGAAAGTATACAGACCTAATTGTGGGTTTAATCTAACTTTTCATGTGGTGAATTAATCATTTCTAATTTTATGAACATCAAAGGGTGCTTTTCAGCCTCTGTAAAAGTCTTCATTTTCTTTTTATGAATTATAGCAAAGATTATTTACTACTAGGACTTGTCAGCCTTTTGTTTTCTTCCTGTCTCCATCTCCAAAACACACCTTTTTATTTTGCTCTTCAACACAGAAAGCCTTTTAATTTTCATCCATGCATTGAAATGACTAACAGGAAAAGATTTTTATAAATAATTCTTGTGCTTCTCCTTCTTTTCTTCTTTATTTTAAAGTCAGAGAATTAAAAAAATGCAGATGGTAAAGTCACTAGGAATAGTTTAAGTATGGATAAAAACCATTTTGCTCACTTATTTTTCACTTTTATGTAAAAACGTATTTGTAAAAAGTTAAAAGTGTATCCCCTCTTTAAAAAGGAGAATTGAAAGTCTTACTTGCTCACTGCTGATAGTGTAAATAGATGGAAATGTATATACAAGTTTTCAACCAGCAGAGAACCGTGGGAGCCTACAAAGCCAGCCTCTATTAGCTAAAGTCTCTTGTTTAACTAACTGCCTCTAGTATTGTTTTTATAACTATAAACTCACTATTAACTGCAAGTTTTGCCATTATTTCTCTGGAAAAAATAGAAAAGAAAAAGATGAAACCAAAGACAAAGGATTTATTTGATAAAGCAAAATAGTGGAGACAAGTTCTTTAAAATAGTACTTAATGTATAGTATACCACATACTCTGGCTCTTGAAGTGTTTTGGTATTAAACTGTTTCTCAAGCACTTCCACAACGTAGAAGAGAGCAGGCTTTTTATTAGCTTAAGTGTAAGTATCAACAACAACAAAAAAAAAAAGTGTGTGATTAAAGGCATGACTGTGCTAAGAACTTTTCTTAGATATCTTTCTTCAGCCATTAAGTAATCTGTTAGAATGGATGCATGAGCAGGACCCTCCCGGTGTGCTAATAAAAATGTGCCAGTTAACTTCCTTTCACCTCCTACTTTTGCTGGATTTTGCCTACATCTTATCTGCTTGCAGAGCAATACTAAAAATGCATTCCTGTGTGTGTGATTAGAAATTATGAGGGTTTGAAGGCTGAGAGCCTTTGGGGTTAGGCTTGGTTCTGGATCCCATGAGCTACCATGGGGGCTGCTGGCTTGGTATCTATCATAAACTCAGTTGGCTTCCTCTTTCTTCCCCAGATCTGGCTGTCCAGGGCTGTAACACGTTTGCCACTGTAGCCTAAACAAATCTTGTACTAGCCTGTGAATTTATTCATCTCAATACAGAGCAAAAATCAGAAAGAGGGCTTTTTGAAAACTGAAATCTCCGTGAAGTACTTGCCGTTTCTTGGAGAGAAGCACGTGGTGAGCATTCCGATGTATTTCAATACCGGTGGTACGTCTCAAGAACAATCACACTAATAGGAAACCCCATTAAAATATTTTCCCACCACACAACCCTCCAGCCGGAGACCGTTTCAGACAATGGGTTCACTTTTTTAGTAATGATATTCTTAGCAGTTCCCATTGTTCTGAACTGGTCCCACAGATATCTAATTCTGAGGAGGATAACGCGCCTTATTACAACACGTCAGAATTTTTAAGCAGAAAATTTCCCTCTGACTTTACAGACTTAAGGGCACTATGTCACCATATGTGGTTTCTTGCTTTTTTCTGACTACTGTGTTCTAGAACTAAACAAACTTTGTCACACCAGCCTTACCCGTGACAGATTTCCACTGCCCCGGGGGTGTTTATGGAGAAGGATTAGGCAGCCTGCTTTAACTCATCAGAAAGTGAGCCTAATGAATAGGCTTAAAGCCTCATCTGTTGACTAGCATTTTGTTATTTGTTGAACTGGCTCGTGGTTGTTCTTACTCCAGCAGTGCTGTTCCCACCACTGTCCTTAACTAATGGCCTATCAACATTTCCATTAGAAACTCTTTTGGAGAAGCACTGAAAATTTACAATAGGGGTATCCAGTCTAGAATACTAGTTCCCAGATGGGGTTTGGATATTTTTATTAGATTTTTAAGCCCATGGACGAGTGTGAGAGGGGAGCACTAACGGCCTTATTCAACCCAGATCAGCATTGCCCAAGTCTCAGCCCCTTCTTGCTAAGCTGGTGCACCTAGAGCTTCATGGGCAACACATCGATTATTTCACTTGCCAGGTTCTTTTAAACAGCGAGGTGCCTTCAATCAAAAAAAAAAAAAAAAGAAAACCAAACCCAGGGATCTACTATCCACTTGAAACTGGGCCCAAGTATGCTCACAAGGCTCACGTACATCACCACGGGCCAGTTCAGGCAGCGCTGCCAAATTCACAGCCCGTTGGGGACTTCCTGATGTTTATTAGTCATATTCCAGTGTCATGCGGTGTGCAACACGAGCCGCTTCTTGCTGACTGCGGACTCCAAAGTGGCGTCATGAGCCCTCTGGGGAACACAGATATCATTCGTTTTATTAAGGACCTGGCTGGGACCCATCAGACATTCTGCCTACTTCTTATTTAAGAAGAAATGTCTGTGCGCTCTTTCCTTCCCTCTTGCCATGGAAATGAAGTGCTGTAATCAGTTCTGAATATTTTTCCTCCTACTATTGAATACAGAGCCTGTCAGGAAACTTCTTCAAGTTTTATAGGAGCAGAGATGTTTAGGAAAATAATACCGAACAGCAACCACAATGGTCCGGTCTAACTGGATGGCTGTACAGATGTATTACAGCTGGCGCTAAGAGGAGTAGGGGAGTAAAAACCCCTTTGATGTCCCTTCCCCAATTCCACCACTTCCCCGGGCAGCCCATTCCAATGCTTAATAGCCCCTTCAGTGTAAAAATGTTTCCTAATATCCAAACTAAACCTCCCCTGGTGCAACTTGAGGCCATTTCCTCCTGTTTGAAATACTGATAGTTAGTCCAGTTAGCACTGCCTAAATTGCCTGTAGGGTCAAAATCCACTGGTGACAACATATGACTGTCTTAGATGCCAGATTGTACCTGGGAGGGCACTGAATATGACAGAATTGGGTTCCAGATGTAAAACATGTGATGTGCAATCATCTCTTTCTTGATATGTTGTCTATGGTGTATAAAATTTGTCCTACCTAACAAAGCTTGACATTCAAAATAAATAAATTAGGATTTAATTATTATATCTAAAGCAGATTAAAAATACATCAACATGCAGAGTTATTAGAATTTATTAATTAGAATGTAAATTATTTTAAAAAGGGATCTCTCTAAAATGTGCTATCTCAAACTCTATTAATTTCAAAATTAGATTCAGGCAGTCTCATTCACCCAGGGCTACATTCTCCTTCCTTGCTTGAATGTCATATAACCTTCTAGGCTGAGTATTTTGGCAGTATTTATGGGCATAGAAAGATAATCTAATGTTTTCATAGGTGCTAAGACTATTAAATTGCTATACACTTGTAAAACAATATATAAAGGAGCACTGGAGTCAAATCAGAAATAAGATTTCTGTTTCATGCAGTGCTATTTCAAAAAGGATTAAAATTGTAAAAATTGTCCCAATGCAAAACTTTCCAAATGAAATTTCGGTCTACACAACAGAAATTTCAGATTCGAGAAATCAAATTAATGAGAACTAAACTACCACATTTTAATGCGAAAGGAACTTAAAAATGATGCTAGAAGAGACTCCATGAAGTCATCTAATCCAATAAGTGTAGATTTACATAAGTGCACATGGGGCCAGAAGACGGCTGTTAAAAGGCTCAATCCATCTCCCCTTAAAGTCAATAGAAAGACTCGTTTGAATGGGATTTGAAATATACCCTAGATCTGGCTACTGGAAAGTGGTGAAGATTTATTCTAACATTCTGGCCGTATTTTAATCATACAGAACCATCTTTTAGGAGGGGCTACTTTGGAGAGTAAATGAATCCAGTGGGAAAGCCCTCCCTTCATTCAGCTTTAAATACCTACACGTGATGTTCTGGTATGCACTTTTTTATGACCTTCACATTTTCCCCTCCAGAAGGATTGTCTGAGTTGACTAAAGGAGTTAAAAAAACATCTAAGATGGTGTAGGATTTCATGGCTGAATGCAAAGATCATTCATTACTATATATATATTTTTATTTTTTTTTTCATTCCTGGGTTAGAATACTGCAGAAGCTCATTCAAAGTTTGTATGCCAAGTTTTTTTTTTGTTAAAGATGTCCTTTCTGTGATACGTGAGTTGTATTTTTATTATCTCTTTAGTTGATGCTGTGTATATGCTTAACTGTATTTTGACAATTCTCAGTATGTGGCCTTTGCTGATGTGGGGACTGATGAATGAACAGTTCATTTAGTTTCTCTTTCCCTTAGGTAAACCATGGCTCAGCAAAACTGTGCTCCTATAAACACACAGTGACACCTCGAACCTTTTCTGCCTGGAAAACAGCAGCTTTAGTAAGGCCATTGCTTAATGTCATTTGCTTGAGCCCTGACTTTGGTCCCAAGACCATAGAGGTGACAAAAGTCCAGGCACCAAGTAAGGTATCACCAGGTGGCATGAAAAATAAACTCATCTGAGAGCTTCTCCTTGTCCCATCAAGTTACATGAAAAGGAAGAGCCCATGGTGTTGATTGGGAATTGGTCTTTATCAAGAATCCTTTTAGTACAGGGTCCCCAGTGTCCCCACCATGGCATGACCTTTCATCTTCTCCATGATCCTATTTCCCAAGTGCAAACAAGAAGCAAATTGTAGCTCCAAGCCAGACAGGAGTGTCAAGAAGGTGGGTCTTGGAACCAGTGGCGTCCTACCAAGCTGCTCCGTGTCTACATGATATTTGGGTGATTCAGAAAGTAGAAGCTGTTACATGGCCCTACAAAAGAAATATGTGTATTGGTAGGAAACTGAAGGAGACAACAGAAAACCAGGGTCTGTTGAAAAATCTGGTTGAATAAATAGATAAAATAGACTTCAACTTTAGATTGCAGAAGATGAGAGATGTTGAAGTGCCCCAGGCTTGGACACCTTTCCTGCTGAAGGCAGGCAGGCAGGAGGATTTGTAGTCTTATCCCAAAAACACAGCAACTGCGTGCTCCATAGGTGAGTCTTGCGCAATGCTCCAACCACCAGCACTGGGAGCCCATGGGAATCATGGTCCCATGTTTTGGTATCCCAGTTCACAAGCTATAAATAAACATGCAATTGATCCATCTTCCCAGAACAAACTGGATGCCTTCTGGTGTCAGCTTTATGTTAGAAGTAAGCTTTTCATTTTCTTCCCAAAATATTCAAGGACACTTCACCGATTTTGATTACTTAGGGCAACATCATTTTTTTCTTTAGGAATAAATGGAGAATGGAGATTAATAATGATTTCACAGGCTCTCTTGCAGTATTTTTCTACTCTTTATTTTTCCTATTCATAACATTCAAGATATTGATTCCTATTTGGTCATGGCTTTTTGACCTCCCTGATTGCTTGCCTTTCAAATAGTAGAACTGTTTTGTTACCCTTGACTGCATGCAGGGCATTTTCTGCAAGAGCCTTGGACTTTTGCCCAATCTGAACTAGATGGAAGCAGGTCTCCTTCCAGGTACACAGCAGGAAACCCAACTGGGTTTTAGTGTTTGCAGAGACCACCGATGGTGTGCTCCTACAGGCAATGTTCAGTGCCTGGGTGCTTTCACAGGGAGAAGTAAGTACTAGGTACCTCCTAGTATGAGAAAAAGTAGGAAGAATAAATGGGTAAAATTTACAGCCATTCCAGTTGAAACCCACATATTTTCAAATCATAGAATCATAGAATTATCTAGGTTGGAAGGGATCTTTGAGATCATCTAGTCCAACCATCAACCTAACTCTGATAAGAAACCATCACTAAACCATGTCTCTAAGCACTACCAACCCTGCTTTGGAATCCGTCCAGGGATGGTGCCTCAACCACTTCTAAGCCCATTCCAAGGCTTCATAACTCTTCAGGGTAAAAATTGTTCCTAATATCCAACCTGAACATCCCCTGGACCAACTTGAGGGAAATAATATCTGCGCCATCTCCTTACATCTTCCTAAACAAGGCTGGATACTGTAGTCAAAACCATTATTTTGATTATGAATTAGAGCTGCACATAATTATGGATGGGTCATCATCCCTCATCATCCCTTTTACATTTAAGGTCTATAAGTCTTGCACACTTGTGGTAAAGTGGGTAATAATAATTTGGTGGTTTACTGACTGGCTAGATTCCTGTAAGAGTGAAAATTTTAATATAACTGAGGTTTGGGGTTCAATTTTTTTTTCCTGTATGGGAAGCACCACTTAGTCAACCCAAATTTCTTTAAACTAAACAGGTATTAGTTTTAATAATTTGATGTTATTTGGTTAGAGTTGGAAGGGACCTTAATGATTTCCTCGCTTAGCATCTCTCCACAATTTTGCAAGTAATCTGAACATGATTTGGACAGGGATGATAACCAATTACCGGGTGTAGGATGTACCTGGCAGAATCTTTTTAACAAGGAGTGTCTGTCCCACCTGGGTTTTGGACATGTAATGCAACTACCACAGAGTTACCAGTGGGCTTTTCAGCATAAAATTAAGTTCTGAGCCCAAACAGGACTTGCAATGATTAGATAATGTTTTGAGGATGATTTTCATGGCAGTTCTGAAGATTAATCCATGACGCAATACCTCTCAATGGGCAAGACCGGCATGAAATAGGTCGAAAATTGAGTGTTCTGGGAGCACTGGGAGAGTTGTCCCAGGACACAGGGGAATTCAGTAGCGAGCTATGAGCAGACTCCACTCCTTGCCTTAATGACAACCCTATTAACTAGCATTATTGTTACCCTTTCTGTTATTACAAACTATTATAGCAGGTCTGGAAGGAAAACTAAGGGAAAACAAACAGTCAAGTTTATCAGCCTGCTTTTATTTTATCTGTTTCCGTAGAGTTGCTGCTACAATGTACAAACTCTGAACAGTACATAAAATGGTTTAATGGTCAGGACAGAGGGTTACTAGCCAAAAAAACAATTAAGCCTTTGCCTCCTGAGTCGCCTGTTATACATCTGGAGGGAAATGGTACTCTAAAGGCTAAGCCTGCGATACTGGGGGCTGTTCTGCCAGATCCCAAGCATCCCAGGGCCGAAGCCAAAGGAGAAAGAAGCTTTGGCCTTGTAATTCTTTCCATGGCAGTGTCTGTAAGGCAGGCGCCTCGCTCCGGGCAGCCCAGCGTGCCGGTCTGCAGGAATTCACAGCCGGCACCCGGGCAAGCCTTGAGGACACAGCCTATCTTAGGTGTCAGGACTTTCTAGGGCACAGATGCCTCACAGTCACTCCAGGGCAACAGGAAATCTAGTTTTCTCTCTTGCAGTGAGGTGCTTATATGTGTTTTTATTATTTTTTTTAATTTTTCAACACTTAAGGATTAGTTGTTTCATCCTTCCTGAAGACTTTGTTGAAGGAGCTGGCGGTACTCCCTGTGTTTCAGGGATCGCAAAACCTGGGAGAAGCAATAAGTTCGCTTATTATTGGAGCTTCTTCCTTACATCTGTCTCTCTAACTAGTGAGGTGGCCCCCAAAGGCTTTGCCCAGGTACTTTGAGAAGCTGCAGATGGCTTGACAAAACACATAGGCAAGGAAGATCCACAATGTGTGATACTCAGTGCACTAAAAACTTCTGGGAGATTTGGGAATGTGTATTACGTGTTGTGTAGTGGGACGGTTTGAGGCTGAAATGAAAATACAGCAGAGTGAAGTGAGGGTTGGTGATACCACATTGACACTGAGTGGACCTGAGCAGCTGTGGGGTGGGAGAAGAGAAGAGGACAATTACTCAGAACTTTACTCAGAAACACCTCTATGAAACTTCACCATCTTGCTCCTTAACTGGATTCACACCGTAAAAATTACAGGTGAAATAAACCAGAATAACTAAAGAGGCATTTCAGTAAGTACAGGCTTAGACCTGGTGAGTATCGTGCATCTCATTCCTTAGTTCTTGTTAATCATTCAGGGTTTTGAACATTCCCCACTCTGGGCTCAGCATCTTCCTTTGCATCCGCAGGAAAACATTACAACGGTCAGACCAGATGCTATACTGGGAGAGAAAACCAGATATTTTAATTTACTTGTCTGAGGAAAGGGAAAGGGTGAGTACAGGCAGAGGTGATGACAGGCCACCTGAGATAAGGAAGGCAGCCCTGGATTCCAGTCACTACTAGTGATGACTTAGTTTGAAAGACTGGAGCTGTTTCAACAGAAGGGAATTAGATATTCCAGGATAGCCAATAGCCTTGTCATCTGAGATAGGCAGATAAAGGATAGAACTGAAGTTGCGTAAATATTTCAACCACTACTAACCTCTTTGGCGGCCATAGTTGTGTAGAGCTTGAATATTTAAGGGTATTAAAGAACTGGCTGGTGGAGCAAAGCTCATTTAAGAGCTCAATGAGGCAACAACTAATTTGCAAATCCCACTGAGCTTCAAGAATGAGTAAATTACCAGAGTGCTCAGTCCTATAGAAAAGGGTTCTGGGCCTATCCAACAGCTGATTTTTGGCTGTTTAGGAAATTTAAAATAAAACACTTAAATGGGATTAAGCAAAAAACTGAGGAGGAGGTTGAGAATCTCTGCAGCAGACTGAGGTCCCAGAGGGTACAGTTACCCATCTATTACTTCAGGGATGTGGCTGTCTCTCTAAAGTGGCTCTGTGGTGTTACCTGTGAGTGTCTCACATCCATGCTCGCATCTGGAATTTGGGCATGTTTAGATTTGAGTTTTTCACTGAATAAAGAGAATAAGTTCCAAGCTCTCTCCTACCCATTCCAAATAAAACAGAGGTAGGCTTAAATGTGCTAATTCTGATTTAGTAAATATTTAGTCAGGGTTACTAGTTCTGGACATTGAAAAACCCACATTCAAACAACTAAAATCACAAAGTTCCTTTAGAAACCCTTAATTAAGAAGAATGATAACACTAACGTGATCTTTTCCTTGCCCCTTTGTTTTTGATGTTTTTTCCCCATCACTTAATGCCTGCTTAGTTTGTACTATCAGACTCTTCTTGGCAAAGAAAGAGGAGCTAGAAACTCACATTATTGATTAAAAAACAGAGATTCTTTCAAACTCGCATAGTTTTAGTGCCTGGGGTCCCTGGAAGAGCTCTGAATATGGTACAAATAGTGATGTAAACCTGTATTTTACCTCCTAAGGCTTAAGGCTGGCGCTTCTTTCTTAAGGCAAAGCACCAGGATGCTGTGAATACAGGTAAAATTGCCATTGCTGTGCTGGGGAATTACAGAGAAGGCTTTCCCCTCTTTCCAGTGAAAGAAGGAATCCCCCTGGAGCAGATGAGAAGGCAGGCATCATTTTTTTCTCCTTCCTGGCCCCTGGGCTTGCCTAGGTGTCTGTGCACACAGCCAGAGTGATTCCCAGGGCAGGGAATGGCACAGAACCTCGCATCTTCTCTTACTTCACCGGGATTGCTCCTTGGTTTAGGAATACATGCCCTAGGAAGCTCCTTAAACTGCTTCCTTACTTATGTCGAAGCCCTGCCCTACCCTATATCAGCCAAAAAAACTGTAAGGTACAAGCTGGCCCCGAGTGTTGTGTTACAAATAACACACAACTATATTCTTTCAGGAGGGACATCCTCCTTTCTGTAAGGGTGTAATTCCTTCTGCTATTAATGGGAGCTGCTAAAGAGGGAGGATAAATCTCAGAAAACAGTGACTACAGCATGACGCATGTGCTCAGTCTGGGGGGTGAGGAGAAATTCAGAAGGCTTTTTCTCTCTTCAGGGGCCATAAAAACAGTGGAGGGAGACATTGTCATTTTCCCAGGGCCACCAGAAGTGAATCCAAAAGCCCAGTAAACATTTTCTTTTCACTGTAGACTTGTCTTGCTACCAACTCCAGTTCAATATCTCTAAAAACCTGTAAGGGAAAATACTTCTGCCACTGTCGCTATTACCAATTATCAATGATGTAAAGGTGGAAGGTAAGCTGTACTGGAAGCTGTAAGCATCACACTTTTTTACCTACAACAAAATAATTAGATGGTTTTTAAGTTTCAGGGAACGAATGAGAAATTTTCAAGAATTTAATTTATTTATTTTTTTATCCCACAGAAAAATACTCAGGAGAATAGAAACTTTCCATAGGAACTCACCAGTTCAGTACAGGATTTTGGGGATCTCTCCACTCCAAAACTTGATTCCTTAATCAAAACTGAAGATCAAATAGAACAAGTGTTGGGAAGAGAAAGTGACAGAAACCCCAGAATAAGAAAGAACAACTTAATCAGACACTGACTTGGACAGAGAAAGAAGCTGACTAAAAGCTCTACTCCAATTAGTATTTATTTATTGCATAAACTCAGGTAGTTCCAGCTGGAAAGGTTTCTTATTAAATAAGTCATGGCCTATTCTTTAAAGCTGTTCACTTTCTGATAACTAAGACAGCACAAAAGGAGCTGAAATTGTCTCTCATAAGCATCTCCAGCATCCAAACCAAGATACTGCTGCGATGGGTCACATTTGACTGGCTTTTCCCTTACCTGATTTTCTGAACATCTTCCTAGAAACTATTCAAAGCAAGCTTCAGAGAATCTTGATTTCATGATGGGAATGTTTATGAAAACTTGAAAAGTTTAATGGGGACAGGAGTGTCTCCTGTCCAACTCCATGGCAGGTGTTTATTCTTTCTTTTTTTTTTTGCAGTCTGGTATTCTGCAGTATGACATTCTTTTCCTAATATTAAACCCAAAAGGGTTGGTAAGAAAGTAAAACCAAGTGAGCCTTACCAGAAACTAAGACTGTCATAATTATGATTGTCAGGATCCTCAAAATTAATTACAACTTCAAGCTGTGACAGAGCCGAAAATAGCAAGAGCTGCTGGTGATCCAAAAATCACTCACAGCATGTCCAAGCTAGTATTTGGCAGGGAACATATGCAACTTAAAAAAAGAACATAACCCTTTAGGCCCATGCAAGCAATTAAGCTCTTTGTGGAAATGTCAGGCCGTAAGTACGAAAAGACCTTTCAATTGTTTACATACAATTTTCCTCTAATTAGTGAGAGCCGATTTTAATTTTTTCCCCCTTCATTTTTCAAAGACAACCAGATGGGTTTAAGTTTGGAGGGCAGCTGTTCTGTTCAAAAACAAAAACAAACAAACAAACAAACAAAAAAACCCCAATGACAACAACAAAAAAAGAAAAACTCGAGTTGATTCTTGCCAAGTCAAACCCCATGATTCTTATGCTGAGGGGGGTACAAGTAAATGCCAATCAGCTTAGCAGCATTTAAAGATACGCAAGGAACTCAGCCTGGGAGCTCTGCTGACGACATAAAACAAGAAGACATTTCCAGAAGTGTCTGTCAAACAAAGTATAAAAATAATCAGAGACTGATGGCACAAGTTACTGACACTCTAGCTGATGTACAAGTGGGTGAAATTTAACAGCACGACGCTAACTTTAATGTCATTGTCGCAGTGCTTCTTCCTAATGTTCTGCATCTCTTCCTTACCCCTCTGAGCCTACACCTGCAGGCTTTAAGTCTTGAGCATGATGACCCTGACAGTGTCTAATGAGAAACAGGTCCTTAGAATCGCAAGACAAATGTCTCCCAGATAATGGTCAAGACTTTGCTCCCAGAGTTTCACCTCCTCTTAGATTCATCAGGAAACGCTAAGCCAGCCCATTGACTTTCTGCACTTCGGTCTGTAAATTGTGAATGGAGAGGATTCACTAGATCGTAGGTGTTTGAAATCCTGAGGTCAAGAGGTGCTTATATAAATGCTAAGTCACAGACAGTCCATTTCTAAGAGGGAATAGGTAGCATGAAACACAGTGGGTTTATTTTCATATTTTTTTCTTCTATTCTCCATATCTTTTGAACATCTTCATACATCCCGGCTGAAAAAGTCTAAATGTGGGCTCTTGTTTAAATTCTTGATTGTAAATGTGGATCCTCAGAGGTTCCGATGTTAGTTTGAGTTCTTTTTAGAAGACAGATGAGTTATCTTCATTCACTTCACTTCTGTTAACCCTCTCCCCTGTGGTCTGTCTTATCTATTCGGGTTGGAAACTCCTTGCAGCAAGGACTACCATGAGGTGCCTGTGGCACCTAATGAGTCAATCTTTTTTTGGCCCTATTGGCACTGCAATAACACATAGTGCTAAAAATTAATCAATTTAGTGTTTAGATTTACAGCTACAGCCTGATGGAAACTTACAGTCCGGGAGACGAGCAATATCCTCTTACGCTGGCCGAGCCAGCAGAAAAGTGTTCCACTCAGTAGGTCAAAGCAAGAAAAAAGCAGGGGTGAGGGAATGTGTGTGATGTCAGTGCTGCTGCAATACAGAGCTGATCCAGAAGCACACATGTCCAAGAAACGGGTAATAAACGAACAGTGATGACATGAAAGTAGATCCCGTTGGATCCCAGTGTTCCCACCTTCCTCTTTAGCTCCCACTGAATTTTGTTCTCGTTTCTTCCTATCATGTTACTTGCTGGATCTTTCTGTTTCTATATAAGTGAGTAAGCAACATTGCTGAATGTTAAAATCAATCCAGGATACACATGCCAATACTTGGGGGATGCCAGAAAAGGAGGTAAGTAGCCACTTCTTATTCGTTTCACCACTAAAATTGCAAAAAGATGGGATCATCAGTATTCTCCGTGTCATGTGGGGATGGGTTGTGTTTCAAGGCATCCTATGAGACTGGAGTTTCAGGAAGTTGAATCATTTAGTCCTGTGAGGGACTAACCACAAAAATATGCAGGTGATGATGTAGATGATGATTTACAATCCTAGAATTATAAAATGGTTTGGATTGGGAGGCACTATGGGCAGGGACACCTTCCACTAGACCAAGTCTCAGAGGTTATTCATTTGCCATCAAATTCCAAACAAATGCAGGTCCATAACAGAGATGAGAAGCTGGCCAGTTGAAACAGAACACTGGTGGTTGTCCTGAATGAAAGAATGGATGGTAGGGCTGTGTTTGAAACCCCAGAGCCAATGCTAGAGCACAGAGTAAAACTGGGACTTGCTCTTGTGGCAGATGGATATAGATGTGAATGCAAATATCAGTCTGGAGAGGCTTTTCATTCGTTCTTACGTTTCAAATGTAGTAGTACAGGAGGTAGTAGCACAGTTCGGGGTTAATTCCACCCACTTTGGCACAGTTTGGGTGTGCTCCAGAAAACATGTCTCACCAAAGGCTTCCAAAGGTGTTAAAGCACTGGCTGTAGAGTATCTCCACTCTGCCTGGCAAGAATCAAAAGTAGGGAAGAAAGAGTGCTCAGTCTGCTCTCCTCCTTGGTTTGTTTGCAGAAGGAAGAGTGCCCAAACCAAGTTCTCTTCACACATATTGCACCCAAACTGGGTCTGACCCAGGAAGCCCAAAGCAGAAAGCTCTGTATCCCATTACCAAAACCCTGAACCGTCAAACTCACTTGACTTCTCATTGTGTAGACTATAAATAACTTCATTCCAGACATTGCCAGGTGGTGCCACAGGGTGAAGGCCACCACAGAGGAGAGCATGCTCTCCTCCAAGCCCATATCTGAAAGCTTGCTTTCAACCTGTACATCCAGTGGTTTACCTTGAAGGCCACCTGCCAGAGGTGGTGTTTTGCTGACATGTCAATGGATGCTGGCTGGTTTTTGGCTAAGGAGCTGTGTTTCCCTGAGCCTTGGGAGGGAAACAATGACATCCCCTCCCAAAGATTAGGGAAGCTGGGGGGTTAAGCAATAGCACGCAAGTGCCAAGGATCTGACTTTGATGAATCGGTTAGGATTCCACAGGAATTCCAAGGCCAACTCCTGTGGATCCTGGTGCTGGCACGTGGAGGAAGCTTTCTCTCCAACTTCCTCACTGCTCTCAACCTTTTTTTTGCAGAGGTAAGAGAGGCAGGAAGGTTATTGGGCTGCCCTTGGCTCCTGGCCACCAGCTGCATGCTGAGCCATGGGTTGGAGGTGACAGACCACAAAAGGCTTGCTAAAGCTGCTCCCGGCATAACTAACATATTCTTCACCCTGAACGTTCCTTCCCATTAGAGTAGTAGTTTCAGTGCATTTGTTTACTGATGCCTCCTCTTGCTGGAGGGCTCCACCTTCAGCCTGGGCTGTGCTTCTGCATATGCCAACCATGCCAGTTTATCTGCTTTGCTGGCGCTTGTTGCAACAGGCTGAGAGAGTCAGGGTTGTTCAGCCTGGTCCAGGAAGACCTTAGAGCCCCTTTCAGTCCCTAAAGGCGCTACAGAAGACATGGGGAGGGGCTCTTGATCAGGGATGGAGCACTAGCACAAGGGTTAATGGTTTTAAACTGAATGAAAAAAAAGATTTAGATGAGATATTAGGAAGACATTCTTTCCTGTGAGGGTGGTGAGACCCTGGAACAGGTTGCCCAGAGAAGCTGTGGCTGCCCCATCCCTGGAGGGGTTCAAGGCCAGGCTGGATGGGGCTTGAAGCAACCTGATCTGGTGGGAGGTGTCCCCGCCCATCACAGAATCTTCATGGTTGGAAGGGACCTCTGAGATCATTGAGTCCCATGGGCAGGGGGGGTTGGAACAAGATGATCTTGAAGGTCACTTCCAACTCTAACCGTTCTATGATCCTCTGTAGCGATGGCTGTGGCAATGGATGTTGGCGGGCAGAGACATCTCCTAAAGCCACTTTTTCCATTTGTAAAACCTGCGGTCTTTCCCCATGTCTCTGCGATTTCCTTTGTAGTGGGGCTTACTTCGAATTTCCTACCACGGGGCTTGTTGCCTCGTGCTCTCAGGGTGCTACACAACATATTAGGACACCACTTGCTTTGTTGAAAGTGAAAACTGGACTGTAATTTCCCTGCCCATGGCAGGGGAGTTGGAACTTGATGATCTTTAAGGTCCTTTCCAACTCTAACCATTCTATGATTGGGTTTTATTTCTTATTATTTTCATGCAGAAGTGGAAATAAATGATGGAGCAGTTTGAATCTGAATTCACACATTTCTACTATGGAGGCTACGGAGCTGCTCAATGAAGAGAAAGAAATTCAGGAGGCTCTATTTCAAGTTTAGTAATGGCTAAAATACAGCAAAGGTTCAACAGTTGTGTCTGCTTTCTATCTTCCTCTAAGTAAGGCACCTAGAGGACATGATTACGATTAGAAGATGAGAAAAAAAATACAGAGAGTTAATATAGACATACATTTAAAAGTATTGGAGTATTAGCAGAGCAAGTCCTGCTTAGGAAGGCTTTTAACAGTTATCAACAATTCTTTAGAAAACAGCCACAGTTTACATGTGCAGCCAGTTGCTTTCTAATTGCTACAGCAGGCTACCACTGGGAAGAACAAAGGAAATATTTAGCACATCGTAAATTCTTCTGCAGCCCTGCCGAGTGGCTGGAGTTCAGATTACACGTTTATAACCAACATTTGAGAGCAATTTCTCCTCCACTTTGAGAAAGTGGGTGGGGAAGCTGTTCGACACTTTCTTCAAATGCCCGGAGTAATGTGCGTCTGCAAGAAATTCGGGTTCAAAATTCTCTTCCCCTCATCATTTGATTCAGGTTCACCACTTACTGGAGCATATGTATATTTAATGCTCAGGAAAAAAAAAACATTGTTAAAAAGTAGATGTGTGTCCCACCGTCGTTGCTGTTGTTACAACTATTACCTTCCAACTTTGCTGCTGTTGCGGGTGATTTGCTGAAATCTTGCAGGCTGAGCAGCATTTGCTCCCACCGATGCGAAGGAAGTTGCCAGCGCTGCAGGGGGGTTGTGCTGGTAACTGAATGGGATGGATTAGTCTCCCTAAGTCGGTACTCAATCACGTCCCTGTCTTGTGAATGAGGTGTTGAGGCTCTGACAATCGGAAAGATTTCACGATCTAGCAGAAAATATGCCAGCTCAAGGCCCCCTTTAGTTTCAGGTCTAGGTGGATTCAGATGTTGCTTGAGTTTCTCATCACTTCGCGCGGATAAAATATTCTCCGTCAAATGTTCTTAATGAGAAAGCAATATTTCTGTCTGCTCAGCAGCTGCCAGTAACATACAGGAGGTATAAGCACAGGAATCTTCTATGTTATAGTTTCAGTGCTAACCCATATCTTTTATGAACTTCTCTTTAAAGGAAAAATTGTCTTAGAACTTAAATCATATTAGATGTTTGTCTATATTTACTTTGGAATGCTCTTTTGTTATGTTATGTTTTGGTTTTTTTTGGAGGGCAGCTCCAAAATACTCCAATACTCAATACTCCAGTATGTCAGCCTTTATCAACAGCTACAAATGGGACAAAGACAGGTATTTGCTTCCCCTCCGCCCCAACTGATTTAAAAATGCAGCACACTTGGAGCTGAAAAATCAATACTCCCAAGTGCCTGTAGCCTAATTAGAAAATAGAAAAATGAGGGGTTAAATATAATTTAAAGAAACCCACTTCAGTGTTGTCAGCAGTACTGTGTCTACATGCTTTGCTATGTGTAATATATTTTTTACATTGCTGGTCTGAGAAAATATTCAACAAACATTCATATGTTCTTTGCAAACAGCTTAGTACCGATGTGTCAGAGATGTTGTCGTTACCTCATTGAAAGAGGAACAAACATTTGTCCACCAGCCTCCAAGCATCTAGCTTTAAAATAATGAATTTGCAAAGCCTGCTCTCAAACACTCGTACAGCAGTTTTCTGGGGATGTTTTCTTTTGTGAATAGGATGAACAGTTTAATAGTACTAAAATCTATAGAATATGTAGAAATGCAAGGAAACCAGTCCTTCTGCAATGGTGGGAACAAGGGCAAAGGATGATGTTACAGATGTTGGTAGAAGAACACAGGATGAAATCATAGCTCCTGCCAGTTACCTTAACTTCTGTGTTATCTGATCAAGGTGGGCTTAGCTATAAAATGTCACAGTGCTTATATGTATAAAATGTTACTCTCACTAACGCATCAGCTTAGATTCAACGGTTTATCCAACTTTCTCCAAAGTGAAAATCGTTAACTAAGTGCATCCTTCAAGAAAACCTTCGGCTACCACAAAAATCTGAAATCTACTTTAAAATAAGACTGTGCTCAAATGTTCAAATTGTCCCTTGTCTACCCTTTAAAACTAAAATGGGGATAGCTCATGGAAAGCAGTCCAGAAAATGAAGACAAAGAAAGATGTGGTATTCTCCAGTAAAAATAATATATAGTAATTGTTTTAAATCCCAAAATATTAATAAAAAAAAATGAAGTAGCCAAATAGTTTAAGCCTTTAACTGCCTGTAACTTGAAGAAATCCTAGTGTCCCACTTCTGCAGGACATTTGTTTCTGGGATAGACATCTGTGGTCAGAGCAAAGTCCTGGGTAGAAGCACAGCAAATGTTGATGGAGGGACCGATCCACATGGACAGGAGCGTGGGTCTCTAACTAAAAGCAGCCACTGGTTTAGTGTGGTCTGGCACCATCACTGTTACTCCATAAAAATTAAGTAATATTAGGCAAACTTTAAAAAAAAACAGTTTAGTGGAGGCAGATACAGCACCATGAGGGGAAAAATCCCAGCAACTGGCTTTTACTGGGAGATTTAAACGCTTGGAGCAGCAACACAATGGAATGGCTGAGGTGCTCCGTAGATGTCTGCTTCTATTTATGTCTTTCTATCATCAGCTTTGCGCTCTCCACCCCCACAGGCAGCACTCCTCTTCCCCTGAATAAATGGAATATTTCACCCATGAATAACAATGTTCTTTCACCAACCTGAAAGTGCCACACAATGCCTTCACACCTGCAGCACTTATAAATTCCAGGTCCTTGTGGTCATGAAAGGAACTTAATAAGCACACTTCACAGGTGAGGTGGCTGCGGGTTACAAGCAAAACCTTGTGCTAAAAAAAATAATAATAATCTGACGGATTTTGTCATTACAAAGCCTGGCGTTTCCCCAGCCTTATGTTCCTACAGCCCACGGTCACAGCAAAACTATTTCCGTGGCAGTAAAGCTATCTAGAGGGCATATTGTAAACACATTTACTTTTATAGTTTGCTGCCAGTTTGGTAATCCATGTTTATAAGAAGTTGCAGAAGTGGTTTTAAAGGTTACAGAAATATGCAGACCAGAGGACTGGACATGGAGGGGGCTGCCCCCACCTTCTGCCATTAAATGAAATGACAGATGGATGAGACCTTATATCAGGAATATCACTGATACTTCAGCGACTGATGTTATTGCCACTCTTTTTCCATTCATAGAATCATCAAATGGTTCGAGTTGGAAGGGACCTTCAAGATCATCCAGTTCCAACACCCCTGCCATGGGCAGGGACACCTCTCACCACACCAGGTTGCTCCAAACCCCATCCAGCCTGGCCTTGAACCCCTCCAGGGATGGGGCAGCCACAACTTCTCTGAGCAACCTGTTCCAGTGCCTCACCACCCTCACATGAAAGAATTTCTTCCTCAGATCTCATCCAAATCTTCCCTCTTTCAGTTTAAAACGATTACCCCTTATCCTATGGCTCTATTCTCTGATCAAGAGTTTTTTCCCATCTCTCCTGGAGCCCCTTTAGGTATTGGAAGGGGCTCTAAGGTCTCCCCAGAGCCTTCTCCAGGCTGAACAACCCCAACTCTCTCAGCCTGTCTTCATCTTTGCTTTATGTTATTGCTGGTTTGCCTCTTAGCGCTCTGTCCCAGCTAACCATTGCATGTACCAGCAGCCCTTAATTTTTTTTCCTCCCAGATAACACTATTCAAAGCTGGCAGTGGACATAAACCAGTCAGCCAGTCTACAAAGATGTGATGCACAGCCCAGCAAGAGCTGCAAAGGACTTAGGAAAGGAGTTTACTACCCTCTGGGCTCCACCAGAGCTTGTGAAGGTCTTTCTGTGGATAAGAATCCGGGAAAGTCTCACAGCTGGTTGGTGGGTCAGATGTTTTCATGTCACGAGGGACTTTTGGAAGCATCGGGTGCTAAGCGATGGTATAACTGTCAGAAGCCTGAAGTCGGCTCCTTTTTGCTGTTGCTGTTCCTCTGAAACAAAGCTCATATTAAACGCTTTGGGTCTTGGCATAACACACATCCCCAAACCACACTTATCCCATGACCAGTGATGAGTGTGCAGTTCTATTGTTAGAAGCAAACCACTTCAAAACACCAAAACATACGTTTTACACATATTTTCAGCTCTCTTCTATGTGAACAGCAAAATCTTCTTGTGTTTCTTAAAAATTTTTTTGTTTCCTTCTTTTTTCTTAATTTTTTTATGTATCCACTGTGAGACCTTGCAGAGTTTTTGTCTTAGAGGGGAGAACATTTTACACAAATGAGCGTGTTTTGACATCAGCTCTTTCTCTTGCCAGGTCTAAGAGTTCTGGGTGCAATGTGCTCCCTGCATTCGTTATGATGTCACTGACACCTAAAACCGGGCATTTTTCTGTCCTGGTTTAGGTGTCAATGACATCATCATCTGCTGCAGTGGAAACAAACCCCTAAAATTTAAGCCTGGGTATGTAAATTGAGGAGTAGCTGGGCATTTTGGGGTTGGTTTGGTGCTGTTTTTTTTTTAAATATTTTGCTTTAAAATGTAATATTGAGTCTAGACACAGATTCTGTTAATGATTTGGAATCGCAGATGTTCTGTGTACAGGAGAATTGCAGTTAACTTTAAGAGAATAGGAAACAAAATATTCAAGGTTATAAAATGCTTTTAAACACCTGAAAAAAAGAATGTCTCCTTAAGTAAATAGGAGTGTAGGTGGCTGTAGAAAATGCTAACTCACTGCCTCATAGGACAAACTAATGCAATTTGCTTTATTCAGGTTTATCAAGGAACTATGAACCAAAATCACCTGAAAACTTTTGAAATTTATAACTGCAATCTCTGAAACAAGTGGAGCTACAGCAAAACAATATGCACACACACAAAAAAGAACAATTAGCCTTTGTCTCCTGAAAGTTGTATTTCCCGAAGACAGTCTGCTTAAACTTAACCCAAAATTTCACCTTGATGTATGTGACCATAATAGCGTTGGAAAAATCCTAAACTGATTTAAGGAAACCATCTTATTAACAATGATGCTAACTTGTCACGTTTATGGACTAAATTAAATCTATTTATTTACTACACTTTCTTTACAGAATTTTTTTGTACAAAACTACTTAGTTCAGTTCATCTGCCTGCAGGGCACAATCTAGCACCCACTGATCCCAGTAAAAAAAAACAAAACAAACCAAAACAAAACAGAATCAAAATAACTAGGTTGATACCAACTCAAGATAAGACCATCTCTGAGGTGCTTGTCATCAATGGAGGAAGTAGTGCCCAGCAGAATCGGGATTTTAGACTTGAAGAGCAGCTGGCTTCATCTAGGGCAGTAAAACTGTAAAACCCAATCACTTTTTCATTCTCAGATGACCTAAACGAGACTAAGTACAAAAACGTGGGCTTCCATTTCATGTGACAGGGCTATTACGTCTGCTTTGATCAGAGATTTCTGAAAAAGTTTTTGAGGAGATTAAAGGCCATTCCATCATTTTCGGTAGGGCGCACAGTGAATTAGACGTTGTCCTCACATGGGTGCTGCTGTTGTGTTTCTCTTGGTTCCTGTGCTCAAACTGCTAATTTAGCTGAGAAGATTTTAACCCAATGTACATAAATGGATATGGATAAAGAAAGAGTCAGGTTGGGAAGTGGAAAATGGGTTAAAATCCTGTGATATAAAGCCAGGAACTGAACCTTGGTCACAGATTTCTTGAGTCAGTGCTCAGACCACAGTCTTACAGTACAAAGGGAATATGAGAGTGGTGGGACTCCTCGGCCAGCTCTTCTAAAGGTGACCAGAAAGTGCTACCATGTTTTCTGGTTGACTCTTCTTCACTGCTCTGATTTAATGGTGACTTTATGCAATGTATTTTAATGAACCCCTCAAGGAATTTTGCAGAGGGTTCCTGGGTGCCAGGCAGGCTGAAGTAAGAAGGTGGGAGTCAGCAGCTTGGCTTTGTTTATTAAGAACGAGACTTTTTCTGCCTGTAGACAGTAAAAATGTTTTCCAGTGCTTAGGAATCTTTCAAATTGCCAGCTATGATGCTTCAAGGAGTAACTCAAAAGGAGTTCTCAGAATCCCAGTATTGCATACAGTTATCTACATTTTTGCCTTGGTCCATCTTTAAGTCACCAAGTCCTTGTGCAGATGAGCACAGATGAAGACACCACCACCGGTTGAACACAAATCTCATTTTTGACAATACTTATTTTAACTTGGTGCAAAGTGACACCTACTGTCCCTCTATATTTGTATTATTATCTGGAATTTATTTGTGGTGGATTTATTTTTGCTCAAGGGGAAAGCCTATGCTTGTGTAGAAGCATCTTGAAAATTAAAAATAAAGACAAGACCATCTCAAAACCATCTATGTACATCAGCCGTTAGCATTACCATCACTCTCACATATCCTCACAGTAACTTCATGCCTTAAAGGTTCTGGAAGTTGACTGATTGTTCCCAAACTACTACATAGTTTTACTTGATTAACCACATATATTTTCTTTTGCCAATATGTCTGGCTACCTTCTAGGAGTTAGTGCATTGCTGGCTGTATTACAGAAACAGATTTTTTAAGGATTGGAATCAGATTTGGCAGTAAAGGGTTCAGTTGCAAATTCATAGGTGATCTTAAAATTTCATTTGACATAAAAGAAAACTCTTTGCAATGGAAAAATAAGAGCCTGGATTCTATTTAAAATGACATCTCCACTTGCAACCTCTTTTTTTTTTT
>VXBW01003016.1:49983-65730 GCA_013400375.1 Thinocorus orbignyianus
TTTTTACATTTTAACATAATTGCTCTCAGGGACTGTGCTCACTGAAATTTCTGGTATTTTCCTTGTTTGAGATCATCTTCCTAGGAATGAAGTAAAAACCTGTCTTTTTTTCAAAGAAGAAAAATATCTGTTCAAAATGTCTTCTCATTAAAAGATCTTCCGTCCCTTTCTTTGGCTTTTTCCGTTTGTAACGAGTTGTTTATATATCTCAATGGTTTGAAAAGGCAGATGCATTTTATGTAATCTTCCATGTAAGCTTTTTTCATTTCACTTATAAATTGCTTTTCCATATTTCAAGAAGCAGTTATGTTTTCAGGGAAAAAATCGCCCCAAAAAGTTGTGAGCAGTTATTTGTTGCCCACCATGAACTTCCAGATAAAGCGGGTATAAATTGCAGCAGGTAATAAAATCCCAACTTATAAATAAGCCACAATTTTATTGTAGAAAGAGCAATTAAAACTGTGTTGTTCTGTTTTATTTTTGCTCCGAGACTGTAATATATGAGTTTCATTTGGGTAACAGTTAAATAGTTAACGGTGTGCGCTCTGGTTTGCTCAAAGGGCAGCTCTCGGTACCGAAGCTGGAGACCCCCAAGCTGCCCAGAGATACGATGATGAACGGCCTCCTTGTAGCAAAGGGCTTCCAGAACCTTCCAGGAAAGGCTTTAACCTCTACATTATAAACTCGTTAAGGAACAACGGAAGACAGAGATCCCTAATCTGTGGACGTTGTAGCTGAATAACAATCCTTTAAGCCCCAATGCCAGGCTGTGTGGGGTAGGTTTCTGCTTCCTGAAGGACAACAAGCTTGGCCAAAATGGTGTCCTATTTTTTCACCTCTATAAACCTTTCCTCAGTTATACTTTTGACTCTTACAGGTTTGGTTGGACACTGTTCAAAGCTTTAACTACATCTTGAGCCTCGGTCTGCAAGCAAACAAAAAGCAAAACAATTGTTTTTGTGGTTTAAGCAGATGTGCAAATGTGTGCTTTGTGTGTGCCCACGACTGTGAAAGCTGTTTAACCTGTGGCAGAGGTCCCAAATCTGACTTTAAAATCACCAGTGCTGCCTGGCATTTCTTCACTGAAACAGTGGTATCCATAAATAACCTAACCATACACTGAAAAAAAAGGAACATATACTTTGGGAACAATCCAAGTCTGGTGTCTGTGAAGCTCCCAAAGCAAAGCACAAGGCAAACCAAGGACAGACTTGCTGTTTGTGTTCTCTCTGGTGGCTGTGGCTAGAAGTTTGTGAGATGTTGTTAGTTTTGCTGACTCTTCCTCTGTTCAAGCCCTTCTCCTGTTTACATTTTTGCTTTTAAATTGGAGATANAGCTTGGGATATTTTTTTTAAATTTAAGCTGGTATCATTTGCGGAAAACTCTTCTCAATTACCCCATTGTGTAGATTTCAATACAGGGTGGAATTTTCTCCAGTATACTGCAGCATCCAATGCACACAAACAGAACTAATCTACCCACAAATAAATTATGGAAGTCTGCAGTTGATATGTATTTACAGAAATTTTCTTTTTTATTATTTTACAAAATTATTTTCAGTTAGAACAATTCTCTTGTGCTTTTTTTTTTTTAGTGTAATCCCAAATTTTCATCACCTAACCTTAAGGAAACTGTTGAGAAAAGAAGCCAGGCGATGGGACTCTGCTATAGTGAGATAAACTGTAATATCACGGCCACATTATAAAAGTATCTAATGAAAAGATCACATAGTATGAAGTTGAGAGACCTCCGATTCTCTGGCACATGTATAATGAGATATATTGGCACACTATAAAACTCTACACAAAATGCCTTGCACAGTTCTATCCTTTAAACATATACAAATACTTCATAGTTTAGAGTTTGCTGACCACATATGACACTTCACATAGATATTATTAAATTAGAAAAGTGTNTCCTGTTTACATTTTTGCTTTTAAATTGGAGATAGATAGTCAAATAGCTCAGCCATAACTGACAGTGATGCTGTCTGCATAGGGCTTAGGCACTGCTTAGGCTTCATCATCATCCTCTACATAGATCTGCCTGTCATCAGACCAAAAGTCATCTTTCTAGGGCTGCAGAGCTGGGGAGGTGGGAAAGGAAGGGAAGGGAAGGGNAAATTTTCATCACCTAACCTTAAGGAAACTGTTGAGAAAAGAAGCCAGGCGATGGGACTCTGCTATAGTGAGATAAACTGTAATATCACGGCCACATTATAAAAGTATCTAATGAAAAGATCACATAGTACGAAGTTGAGAGACCTCCGATTCTCTGGCACATGTATAATGAGATATATTGGCACACTATAAAACTCTACACAAAATGCCTTGTACAGTTCTATCCTTTAAACATATACAAATACTTCATAGTTTAGAGTTTGCTGACCACATATGACACTTCACATAGATATTATTAAATTAGAAAAGTGTTATTGTTTTAATGTGTACCTACTGTACTGCTTTTTGTTGACAAGGAGACACAGGGGTCAGACTCTGCTCTTGACTATTCAGCTTTTCCATGGCCCTCAATGTGTTAGCGTATCCTGAAGAAGAATTTAGTTCTCTGTATATTAGTGATAATGAAAAATGCTCATGATATTTCAATAAAATAAAACATAATGGTCGTGAACTTTCCTTCATTTCTACTCTAATTGTGAGAAATGGGCAAATTTAATAGAAGTAGTTCTGCAGAAAAGCAGTTTGCAACTTCGTGATGGAATTTTCAGTTTTTCTCACTCAAGTTTTAAGTCATTTTAAAAAGAAAAATGTGCATTTGAATCCTAATATATGACTTCTATTCACAGAAATGGTCCCCAGGGCTAATCCTGCATGATCAGTATGGATCTGGGAGCAGAGGGGGGAAAGCCCACCTGGAGGAAACTGGGCCAGCTTCCCTAGCAGAGATTGGAGCTCTGGAATATAGCAAGGCCACACAATATGTTCATATCCCTTAATTGAAATTTAGTTCCAGAGGGCTGTCATGGAGAAGAGAGGTAGAAATACAGCTTCCTTTACTTGGTCGTGTCCTCGCAGCCACCACAGATAGCAGAGAGTTTCTAATCCTGATTTGTCAGATGAGATCTTACTCTTGTCCCCAAGCCATGCGGTCATGACAGCGTGGCATGGTGTCCAAATTGATAGGCTCTGCCATGGCATCTGGCCCATAGCAAGAGGATAAAGTGGGGAAGTGATGCAGAACTGGAAAGGTGTGACCATCTTTCCTTTTACTCATCCGTCACTGTGGAAATACCTGAGCTTTCTTCTCAGAAAACAGCAGTTTTGGCTTTCTTCTGAGAAAATAGCAATTGCTTGTTTTGTTTGTTTTATTTGTTTGTTTATTGATGGGTGGGGTTTTTTTAACATCTTAATGACAGAGTCAAAGTTTTGGGTTGGGGATTTTTTTGAGTGTTGGAGGGGTTGTCGCCTCTGAGATCTGAGGAGCAAAACTAGAAAGCCTTAAGCCACGGCTTTCAGGAGTTTTGAGGAGAGAATTTGGAGGAATATTATACTCAAAATGTGAATTATGCTCTAAAACGTAATGAAACCATTACTTCTTAAAACACAGAAGATTCAGGAACAGATTCCTTAGAGACCACTAGAGCTGTAGAATCATATCAGGATATGTTATTGACTGCTGTACTTGGTCACATGCTAATCACACTATGTGTATTTTAAAACCCATTTACAGCTTAATTTATGACCAATTGCACTATTTGTATGGTATTTAAAGGTGTCACAGACAGTTTGGATGTAATCCAAAAAGCAAGCGAAGTTTTCTTCTTTCTCTAAGAACCAAGCAATGCACTTTTCTTTCCCTTGATGAAAGATCCTGGCTCAGCAGGCTGAGCTGCCTCGCAAAATGTATATATGTCTGAAACATAAGAAGCTTGCACCGACAAAGGAAAAGCCAAAACTGAAATAAAGAAAAGGCAGCTAGCCCGATGACAAGCTGGCATGTTCGAATTTGAGGCTCAAATTCAATGTGAATCACAACCATGTGAATCTCATTCTGTTTCAGGATTGAAGCAGAGCTGGGTTCTTGCAAACAGAAGGATTCTGCCTCGATTTACACACGTATGTAGACCTGCTCCGGTCCATGGGGTTGCTTGCTTATGCACAGAGTTACCCGCAGACAGGATTGTCTGGTTAATGCCCTGGAAAAACTCCCTGATTATCATTATTTTTCTAATGAGTTGTTATCATGACACTTTTCCATTTTTTGGAAAGGCTACCAACAGGAAGGACTGAAAAATAGTTCCTATGAAAAGAAAAGAAATCTGGATAGATTTTTCAATTTTTTTTTCTAAAAATCCACTACTGTTTCTAAATATTTGAGAGAAGGGTTTCAGTAGAAACAGGGCATCCGTGGTTTCAGTGTCTTACTGCACTGGGAGCTGGGGGGAGAGGGAGCAAGGAGAGGGAGAGGTAGGAACAGATTGGAATAATAAAGGCGCACAATAGTATTACACATGGAGTTTAACATTAAATAAAGATTTGCCCAAATTCCTACCTGCGAATGCTTAGCCTGGTGTTTGTTACACTTCCAAGTGTGAAGGAAAAGCCACAAACATTTATCATGATTGTCAGTAAGTCCCCCCGCTTCCACACCCTCTCCCATGCTCTCCGCTCCTTTCCCGGCATTTCAGAGCTGTCAACATCCAGGCTTGCTCAAGCCTCCATTCCTGGCCGCCACGGGATTGTTTTACACGGCCTCCTGAAGAAGCAGCAGCTTGATCCAAGCAGGCAGGGAAGGGCTTTTAGGAGCTGGGAACAGTCCTAGCCCTGGCATCATTCAAGAACCCCTCTCAGAGACTTGTAGCCACTGGATTAGCCCAGCCCACGCAAAATTCTTTGCATGAAGGATCCTCCACCCAGCACTGCCCAGAGAAGCTGTGGCTGCCCCATCCCTGGAGGGGTTCAAGGCCAGGCTAGATGGGGCTTTGAGCAGCCTGGTCTAGTTGGTGTTCCTGCCCATGGCAGGGGGTTGGAACTGGATGATGTTTAAGGTCCCTTCCAACCCAAACCATTCCATGATTCCATGATTCACTGCCGTTGTGGAGAATGCTGCTTTCCAGATTTGAGCTGCCAAAGTTGCTCTGCACTGCTCACAGGTCCCTTTTTCTCCTCACTGAGGAGTATGAGCAACTTCTCTTACCTCTTCATAAATTTTCCATATGATTGTTCTCTATTTATGTGTTTCTACCACATTCTTTGCTCTTTTTTCCTTGTAATTCAGTCTATTTTCTTTGTCTTATTTTATCCCTCCTACAGATTACCGAGGTTTGTTCAGTGACCATTCTTAAATTTTCTTGTATTTTAGCACATACTTAAAAATATAATACAGTTCTCTCGGAGACTATCAGCAGGGGGAGTGCTTTAGGAATAAGATTAATAATCCTCATTATTTTTAACCCAAATGCTAGGCATTTACACAAACAAAGTACCTTTTGGGTGTCTGAAAATGCTGAATTGGGGAAGGTGGGTTTTTTACGTCATGTGAACACAAGAGAGGTGGGACTAACTCTGGAAGAAGAGGGGAGGTCGGTGGAAAGGGTCTGAGGAACACCCAGGGATGAAGAGAACTCATCTGAACTCTGCCTTATTGAAATGGGATGAAAGGCAAAAGAAACTCAGCAGTGAAGGTGAATTTGGCTTCTCTGTTATTTCTCAGGAGTGCAAATTTCCCCAGTTCCCTTTCTCTCTCCTAAATGGCGCTTGAAGTGGTGTTTTGCCAAGGTGACCCATGCTCTGGCCCAGGGCTGTCCTTGGGCAGCCTGAGATCCCCATGTGTGAGGTCCCCTTGGGCCAGATCCCACCACGTGCCATCATGTCCCATCCCACTAACAGGGTCCTGCACCCTAACTGGGCCACTACAGCCACCATGACCCCAGCCAAAATCAAATCTCCAGCTGGAGGAAGCTCAGTCCAACATTTGAATCATATCTCTAGTTGGTGGAAGCTCAACCCAACACTTGCTGACTGGAGCTTCTACCAACAGTGTCATGCATTGAGGGATTTAGGGTTGCCCTAAACTCTTCCAAATAAATTCCATACATCTTTTGGGAACCTTCTAGTCTTTTCTGGAGCAGTAGAGTAGATCATCTATTCATGCATTTCAGTTTCCAGCTCCAGCAGTTCAACAAAAAGGCAGTGAGGATGCTGTTTTCAGACTGAGTTCTTTGCAGCACCTGGGAATGAAGAAGGAGGTGGTTTTGTGATGGAGCTAGTAGAGGAAGCATGTGGTTAGGATTATAAAGGGCTAATGATGTGACAGACTTCAGTCATTGTCAAACCCAACTCCATTCACAGTGAGGCACAGTGGGATTTCTTTTTTTTCTTTTTTAACCACAGTATTCGCCTTGAGGAATCTACACCACCAACCTATTTTTAATTACGGTGATTACTAATAGATGATTTCCCTCACAGGCCCAGTTTCTTCTGTTTGCCACTCTTGGTATTTCATAGCTTTAATTTATGCTGCTTCACTGCTGTTGGCTTTGTTTGGCAATTGCACAAATAAAAAGTGCACCTTCACCCCTCCTGTGTGCTCTCTTTCGTCACCGCACAATAGCAGGCATTGTCCACTTTTTGAAGAAGGTCTGATGCAGAAATTGGCCATAAAAGTAGCCAGTATTTCAGAGACTGAAATGGATATCTCCTAGTTGCACAAAGACAACTAAATGAGATATCCTAGGGTTATTTAAGTTATTTTTTTTGTAGCTATCAGCGACTTATCTGTTTGGGATTCAGGCACTCGTTCCTGACCTCTGTTGTGGTTTCTTTTCAATATCGGACCTTAGATTTTATGATGACTGGTACATTTATATTTGATAGTCACTGGAAGTTTATTAATAATCAGACTGTGTAGACATTCTTCCACATATATAAATATTAAGAATTAGCACTATTATTTTTTACCTTTGCTCAGCTTTCTATAATATTTGACAATGTTCTGTAGACTTGCATATCTTCAATAGCCCTTTAAACCATGCAGATAAGCCATGAAGCCTGTACATGCCACCTCCAACTCTGTGACATATGTTGTGATCTCACGGAAAAGCAAGCTGCTAACTATCGTGGTACAGATTAAATTATTTGTCAGGTAGGACTCACAGATATCCATGCTTTTTTACTTCTCCAGTGCTAGTGTTCTACAACAGGGGAGGTTTCACTATCATTTTCCTTCCTGTGAAGGGAGCTTGTATGTGTTATCTCCTGCTGACCTTCATGTGACCTCAGTGAAGAGAGAAAATTCGAAATATCAGATTCAGCTCAAGCTCTTGGAGAAATCTACTATGGGACAGATAACCCACCAGTGAAGTTTGGTTTGGATTGAATGGAATCATTTTATACTAATCTGCCTATTACAAAACTTTCCCAGACACTGTAAAATGATATCACGATGCGTCTGATTCTGAGCTTATGAAAAAGAATAGTTATACCATTTTGCATGCAGATTTGTGGAGCGCAGCTACTGAGGCTTCTCTCTAGATCCTATTTATGCAGATAAATCATGTGCTTTTTCAAGCCCTTAATCCCTTCCAGGGACTACTTGTGTTGAGGAAGACTGAAATCATTCCATCTGACTCACTTGTTCACTATTTCATAGAATCATAGAATGGTTAGAGTTGGAAGGAACCTTCAAGATGATCCAGTTCCACCGCCCTGCCATGGGCAGGGACACCTTCCACCACACCAGGTTGCTCCAAGCCCCATCCATCCTGGCCTTGAACCCTTCCAGGGATGGGGCAGCCACAGCTTCTCTGGGCAACCTCTTCCAGTGCCTCACCACCCTCACACTGAAGAATTTCTTCCTCATATCTAATCTAAATATTTTTTTTTCTTTCAGTTTAAAACCATTACCCCTCATCGTAATGCTCCCTTCTCTGACTAAGATTCCTTCCCCATCTCTCATGTAGCCCCTTTATGCACTGGAAGCGGCTCTAAGGTCTTCCTGGAACTTTCTCTTCTCCAGGCTGAACAACCCTGAGTCTTTCAGCCTTTCTTCATAGCAGAAGCTTTCTTTCTGGCTTCATTTTGTCACATTCCCATTTTACTTTGAATGCATCATTTATTCTTCTCCATATTTTCCACCTTGCTCTGGAAGATCACTCATTTCTAAACTAGAAAATAATATCCTGATTGCATAGAAACAAAAGGAGCGAGTTAGAAGAGGCTTAGCTAAGGAGTAAAATTGCTGAACACAAAGTTGGTTGTGGTGTACCTCAAATGAGGACAGAGTGGTGTCGCTAGTTGGTGAAGGTAATATTGAATTATACATACATAATTTTAATATATTGATATTCAGCAGTTATATTGATATTCAGTACTTTCAATAAAACAAAGGACTTAGATATATTTTAAAGTTACATGAAAATTCGTTATATATCGAATATATATTGAATTATATTTTATTGATGTAATTGAAATTTTAAGATTAAAAAAAAAGAAAAATATTTTTGTTCAAAAGAACCGAACTCCCTCCCCTCTTATACAGGGGAATCAATGTGAGATGGCCAGCCCTAGTGATACAGTACAACTGCAGTTGTCTGTGTGGAGGCTGCGTAGAAATATGGAAGTGATTTTGAATTCAGGTATACCTCTGGTGAAGTTCTGCAGGCGCGAAATGGGGGAATTAACTGACTGAGTGTTCAGAACCCAAATTTAGCCCAAATTGCTCCTGATGCTGGCCAGTCTAGCGAAATAGGGGTAGTGGTCATGTCTGGAAAGTCTGGGGCCGCAGTCCCTGGTGTGTGTCTGTCTGTCGTCGTGTATCACGGAGTTACCTTGACCCAAGCGAGCCTGGTGATTTTCATTCCCCTGCAGGAGTATTGAATATTATCAGTTTAAACATGGTTTTATGGTTAATAAGTACTCTTCACGCTGCTGGTAAGGGCCCCCCAGGGCCTAACAAAGATCTTTCTTTGTTTTAAAAGAATCTCATAAAAGTAGATTAGTCCTCCTGATGGCATAGACAGATGTGTGCAGCCCGAAGGCTCCCCTACCCCCTGCAGTCTGTAGCCTGCACTTGAGAAGCTCAATAATATGAACCTCACTAATCATCACGGTGTCAGCTCAGGTCACACCAACCTGACCTGAACAAGGCGTCCCCTGCGTTAGATACGCGTTGGAGTCCTGTCATGCTCTGAATTACAAAAGAGGCACGCTGTTCTGCAAGGGTGGAGGCAGAAAGCTAACCCTGAAAGATACCGTGGCTTTTAGGGAGGCAGCGATGGAGCTTCAGCATCTCCAAGGGTGAGGCCCTTTTCTCTATTTGTTTTGTGCCCCTTACTTGAAGGGTTCAAATTAGCTGCCTCTTTACAAGTTTTGGCTTTCATTGTTAACTTGTGCAATTTAGAAACGCATGGAGTTTCCAAAGCAAAACACACCAGGATGCTGGAAATGAGATTGTGATGTGTTTAGGCATCAAAGAGCCCAGAGGACTCTACTTGTGGAGTCCCTTCATGTATTTTCCCCATCTTCCTACAATTCCAATTAATCCCCGATCTGAGACCCCTTGTTTTACCTTCCCACAGTCTTCGCAGGCAACAGTTTGCCCCTGCTGAATCCCTCCATCACCTCCTCCAGTTCTTCACTGCCTAGACCTCTCCAGTTGAGAACATTGATTCACCAACTACAAAAACCTTCTGTCAGCCTTCTGCTGACAAGCATCCAGGTTTCTCTTCGCCTGTATCCTCAACCTGATGCTACTCATACCCCTGACCATACAGCTCCCCTCTCAGCTATAAACTACCCAGGAATAGTCTCCTGTTCCCTATTGGCAGTTCTTCAGTCCATCTTTCCCCATCCACACTGAATCATTCTTTCTTGCCCCTTCTTCTTCTTCTTCTTCTTCTTCTTCTTCTTCTTCTTCTTCTTCTTCTTCTTCTCCTTTCCCTGTTTGACTACGTGGATCTGATGGACGCCAACCTTTTGTTTTCAGAGTCCTTAACAGATCCATATATAATTTTTTTTATATCTATATTTTTTTGTATCTTTATTTTAGCTGTCTTCTTCCAGCAATCTCCATCAGAAGCAGTTTGTGCATGGTCAGTGACGAGTGGACACTGGTTGGTATTTTTAGAAAACCTCAGACACCATTCTGCTTAGTTTTGTATGGCTGCTTTTCGGCTGAGGTGTGTACAAGACAGTCTCTTTATTGTTTGCTATAATATTTTAGAAGGATTTGTTGTGCAGCTCGGGAAGTGGTGACAGTAAATCCCTTTCTAATACACCAAGGCCACTACGAGGAATGCTCTGCTCGTTGTTAGGCAGACACCTGGGCTGAACTCAACAAGGCATTGAGCTAAAAATGCTCACTACTAACACATCTGCTTTATCCATCTACTGTGGGAGGAAGGAGAGGCAGAAGGAGTTTGGAGGGAGATGAATTATTAAAAAAAATCCAACACCTCAAATTATTATTTTAATTTATTTGGGTGGATGTGAATGTAGGAGATGATTAGCTGGCTTTCTGAAATCACAGCACCAAAATGACAATGATGTATGAGATGAAAACCACTTTCTAATACACAGACACATACTATTCCTTCTTCTGCTGCAGTGATGTGTGCAACAGAGGCACCCCCAAGATTCGGCTTACAAAGTTGAGCAAAAAAGTACTTTATTTTTATCCTTTCACTGTTCTGTTCATAGGCCAGCAACGGAGTACTTTCTTCAACCTGGAGCCCATTTAAAAACAGGCAGAGCTATTTTTTGACTCACATGTCAATTCAGCCATCTAAAAAATCTCTTCCAAATGTAGCGCTATTAAACATAAGGAATTCCATTTAAAAACAACTAGAAAGACATTTTAAATCCATATGATAAAAAAACACTAGAAGGGCAGTGCTAGAAACTGATGTGTTTTTTCTGACTTGGAGACAAAATACATCCTAAAGGCAAAACAGAGTAGACTATTCTGATTTACATAGCAGCAAGGAAATGAGAAATACTTGCCATGTGCTATCTTGCTTCTGAGAGCACTCACTGGTTGTGCTTAATTCACATTTTATAAGAGTCTCCTTCTATGGTGCTGTTGCCCAGGACCGTGATTTACTCTCCTGAGAGCCACAGTGATGAGAAGAATATGGTGTACAGTGAAGGATATCAAAGGGATCTCTTCAAATCTGTAATCCTTGATATTCCACTTCACAGATGGGGAGGTTTTGGCAGCTAGGAAATCTGATGAAAGTTATGGCTGATCAAATCTCCTTGCATCTTTCCCTTAAGAGTCTCACCTGCAAGACAGGCTTTATAAAGCAGTGTCTCAGGAAGCTCATGAGAACTTACTGTCAAGCCTGTTGAAGCCAGGTGGATTTCCACAGGCTTTGAATCAACCTGTTCACTGGATAGAAATGGTCCTTTCATAAATGCTTGTTTTTATGGTTGGTCAGGATCTTGACCTGACTACTTCACCTCGTGGTGTTGGACACCTCCAGCCCTGGTGACAGCTCATATTTTCCTATTTGATCCACGAGTAGACAGGAAGAAGAAAATTAAGGACAAATCCTTAGACAACTTGGTATCAAAAGGTCATTTGGGACAGAATCTCTTTCCTTTTTCCTAGCTACCTGTTTAAATAGCTCAGAAAATGATTTTTAAGAGTTATTGTGCCATTGGTATTGCTTTGTTCTGAATCTGCATCAATCACTCAAAGAAGTATCAATTTATGATAGTAGCTATAAGGTTGTGTAATTGATGTAGTGTTTTACAATTTTTTTGTTTGTCATTCCTTGCAGAAGAAACCATTTGGTGGAATTAAAAAAAACAACACATTGCTTAAATGGCTGTTTGGCAAATAGACTCAACTCTTTCAACAGGATGGTTTTGAGTCAGAACATCTCTGCAATAAAACACAGTTCTATCATTTACAAGAATTATAAATATAGATCTTGGGTTATTTCTCCCCATTAAACACTACAAAATAGTTAACAATGTAGAGGCGGTGGCATAACCTAGGAGAAGATGGAATTTTATGTGAAGCTGTCATAGTGTTTGTGTTAGAACCCACGAGAAGCAGCCCATAATGATTTATTACAGAGAGGTGGAAAGACAGCAACAAGAGCAGCACAGGATGGCACTAAAACTTTCTCCATGTAGGCAGAAGCTCTACTTGTTAGCTCAAGTTCAAGGTACTGGAAATCTGGAATAGAAAAAAGGCTAACCTTAAAATTTACATCAACCTTGGGATGTTTTAGAAGCAGGAAGATACATGCCCTGCTCTTCTAGGTGTGTGTAACCTTTGGGATATGAAATCCTGAACATGTCACAAATTATTAAATCACATCAGATCTAAGACTCTACCCATAACTAAGGTCACATCACCTTGGATTTCTGACTCCAAATGCTCAAGAGAAGTGGCACTAACACCTCAGAGGAAGAGGTAGGCATCATGTGATGTTAACTGTAAAATAAACCATGCACGGGAGATATTTCTCCCTAAGCTTGAGCAGAAGCTAGCACCCAGATTATATCCCGAAGCATAAAAGATTTCTCCTTTATGAAAGTTTTGTCTCATCTAATGTAACTGTGTAAATTACCTGTGCTCTTCTTACTCAACCGTATATTTCCCTTTTGAAGACTATTTCATTTTTCACTTCTTCTATTCGAAAACATTTTGATTGACTTTTGTTTCAGTCCTCGTTTCAAAGAGAACACACTTTCACTGAACGGTTCTGCTCACACAGAACTCTTTTTGTGGAAATCTTGATGGAGAAAACAGTATTTTCACTTTTTTATCTCAATGTTTTGTGTGTAATATTGTGGAAAAGATATATTTTTTTTTAATATATCAATCCAATTTTCTCTAAGAAACAAAGACTGTAAAGTAAAACATCTGAAAGTTGGTGCTTTGTCATTTCTTTGATGGATTCCTCTCAGTGAAAGAAGTGCTAGGGGCAAAAATGGTGTGTTTCACCACATGCTCTTTTCCTATAAGCAGAGCAATGTTTTACGAGGTATCCCTCAAGAGTAAAGGGGAAAAGGAGAACCAGCTCTACTCCCACTGAACAGAATGACAAAACTTTCCTTTTTTTCAGTGCCAGAAGAATCAGCCCCTTTCTCCTTTTGCACCTCTTAATTTTACAGCATGTCTCCTTGCATTGTGCCGTCTTGAGAATAGATGTGTGGGGTTTTGCTGGTTTGCTTCACTTCCCTACTCATTACATCGTAAATTTTCAGGGTGATTCCTCTCAAGGAGTCATAAACATTTATGCCAAATGGATAAAAAAGGGGCAAAAAATGGTTAGCAAAATGGTTCTCTATCTGTAGTTATATTTACTTGCCATTTATAACCATTGCCTACTGGTTGTTAGATCCTTTTTAAAGTGGTGTGCCCAGCACTGACCATGATTTTTTAAAAGGTTTTAGGACTTTAAAGGCCAAAGGTCAGAAAGGCTCAGGTGGGCAACAGTTCCCTTCTGTGTTATTTCACAAGCTGTATTAAAAGTGTAGTTAAAGGTGTTGTGATGGGAAATGTGTTGGTGGTAGAGTATCATGTCTCTCTGTATATTGATACTAGCCCCAGTGGTAGCATGACACCTTCTAAATGTTTTCCCTTGAGGAAGCTTCTTCTGAATATAAGAGCTCAGAGATACAGCCAGAATGGGTTTCTATGGCCTATGTACATCTTAGAGTTATAGAATTCTTTGCTGTGAGGGTGGTGAGGCACTGGAACAGGTTGCCCAGAGAAGCTGTGGCTGCCCCATCCCTGGAGGGGTTCAAGGCCAGGCTGGATGGGGCTTGGAACAACCTGCTCTGGTGGGAGGTGTCCCTGCTCAGGGCAGGGGGGCTGGAACTGGATGACCTTGAAGGTCCCTTCCAACTCTAACCATTCTATGGCTCTATGATTAATCACAGAGTTGCTGAAAGTTGGTTCTCAGTGACATCCAAGAGCTGTTAAACGAGCAACATTTGGACACAACAGGTTAATGCTACTTGGCTATGGTAGATTTTTCCTCCTGTTGTGACATAGCAAAGGGTATGGAACTGGATCCAGTATTTATGTGACATTCTTTGAGCTTCAGTATATTGACAAGTATGACATTTGCAAAAGACAACCTTGATTTTTGGAAAGAAATAGGCTTTTTTTTTTTTTTTTTTTTTTTTTTTGCATTTTTCAGACCTGGGACTATGAAGGAAATCAAACTTCAGAGCAATGTTTTGAAAGGAGTTTCAAGAATAAGTCCCTCTCACGACACTTTTCTGTCACATTGTCTCTCCTGTGTGTCACGGAGACGAGAAAACGGTGAGTTGCATCAAAATGACTGGTTGTCTTCTCCAAGATGACCTTCATTCTTTCTGTATGTTGAGATGAAGAATATGTGCAGATCCTTACAGCTGGCAAATACTGAGTCCCACCTTAGATGTTCACCTTACACTGGATTCATCTTTATCATTCTCTTTGCTGAGCTCTCTCACCAACAAAGGTTTTGTGCAGGGTTTTTTACTCTGTTCTCTATTTTCCCCACCAAAAGGACTCCAAAGAGCAGGTCATTTGGCATGGCATTCCTTGTTATTCTGCCAGGAGAAAATCCAAACTGCAATGAGATTTACACGAGTAGAAGCTTGCACACACGGGGAGATGCAGGAGTTGGTTGGAGGTGTGCCCACCAAGAGAAGCTGAGGTGGACAGAATGACTTTCCAGGATCCAGGATTTACTGCTTCAGAGACAAGAAACCAGGTTCATGCACAAGCTACACTGGTTCAAATTTAGGAGCTATTTTTGAAAATAAGGCCTGTAACAATGTTAATTACTTATGTATAATCCTTGAAATTATATTAGTGGTAGGAATTTGAGCACTACTCTCACAACTTAATAGAATTATGACATTAACATTCCTCTTGGGCTGTTGAACTATCACTGCACTTTGAGAGGGATGATGTGTTTTTAAAAGCCACTGGAAGCATGCAAGTCAAAATAAGCATCAAGGTGCTGAATGCTGAATCACCCACATCTAGGAAGACTAAAAAAAGAGATAACATTTTCTTCATATATTAATTTCACAGCAGTATAATTTTTAACTTCCCATCCCTATTTCCTTGTTCCTCTTGGATGTAAAGGAGCTGTAGATTCTGAATGGATCTGAAGCATAAAGGAGAAACTAGGAGGTGGACAGGTGCAAATGGCAATCAACATAACCTTCAGCAATGTCCTTTTTCATTGGCTTGCAAAACCGTTAGGAACATGTCGCAAAATTCCCATGCTGAGCTGCCACGCCAGTACAGCTCACTGGCTAACGCTTTTAAACCACAGCAAATCCAGTAGGTTATTGCATCCTGATACTCTTCATTAGCGAAATCCAACTGTCTGAGCCTTGTCCAATGGATCTTCTAAAAATTGCTAAGCCCGTTTTATACCCAGCAGAGGGAATCTGAGGTGCTCTGCTCATCAGGGAGTGGAATGGTAAGACAAAGGGTAATGGTTTTAAATTGAAAGAGGGGATATTTAGACAAGATATTAGGAAGAAATTCTTTGGTGTGAGAGTGGTGAGGCACTGGAACAGGTTGCCCAGAGAAGCTGTGGCTGCCCCATCCCTGGAGGGATTCAAGGCCAGGCTGGATGGGGCCTGGAGCAACCTAGTCTGGTGGGAGATGTCCCTGCCCAGGGCAGGGGGGTTGGAACTGGATGATCTTTGAGGTCCCTTCCAACCTACACCATTCTATGATTCTGTAAGGTTCATACATACAGTGCTGCAAGTTCAGCTAATGGTTGTCACCTGGTAATAAAAAAAAAAAAAAAAA
>VXBW01003016.1:70687-84721 GCA_013400375.1 Thinocorus orbignyianus
GGGGGAAAGAAGGTAGGAGATTTAAGCCGAATTTATGCTGTAGTTTGTTGCTACCCTTCTCTCTGGCTGCTGGCCTGGTTCAAGGCAGTACAAACCGTTCCCCATCGCTTACTGCAGCACTGGGGCAGGTGTCCAAGGGGCTGTGTTAATTAAATGCCACTGGTATCTGTGGAAAGTTTTGTGCCTCTGGTAACTGAAACGGCAAACCCGGGGAAACTCACAGAAATCACCACGCGTTTGATGAGATGAGCAGAAACCTCATTAGCAGAGCACTGATTTCCCTGGTTTTCCCGTGGGAGTTGCTGGGTGAGAGATGCATCGAGCAACTGGCAGTTTTATTTTGGGAAGAGGAAGATGGTAGTTTTCTCTGTGAATGTGGTTCGGAATCTAATGGACAGTGGCAAATTTTTCTTCCCCTGAATAAAAATCACCAAGCCTGGGAAACTGGAGTTACTCTCATGGCTATTTCCATGTGGTTGATGCCTGCAAACGTGAAACGAGTGTAACATTTCTTGCAGGGTAGGGGGGACAAATTAAAATTAGAAAGAACATAAAAAAGGACAGGCAAGAAAGAGTTGGGGGAAAAACAAAAGGAAGGGGAAAATAAAAGGAAAGGGAAAAAAAGCAACCCAAACTGTGATCCCAAGATTCAGATTCCAGTTTGGCCAGAGATGAAATTGATAGCTCTGCAGGAGGAATGTGGGAATAATGGGCTAAGGCCACTCTGAATGAATTATGCACTGCAGGCACGGGGCTGCTCAGCGCGCTCGCTGCCCGAAAATTTTTATTTTTATGTATGTGGCACATATTTAGAAAATTGAGGAGCGCCTCGGAAAGTTGGGACAGCTGGAGAGAGGAGCGGGGCGCTGGGGGAATGCTGGGGATCTGCCAGCAGCCTCTGGTCCAAGAAGGTCTCCAACACTCCTGCCAGCCCACCTCCTCACCAGTAGTAGCTCTCCGGACACATGCTATGAAAGATCTGGCGTGAAGTACCTTTTGCAGGATATTAAACCAGCATCCTAACTGGTTCAAAAATAAATAAATAAAACAATAAAATAATGAATTGTCACTGACATTAGGTCGGCCCGCTTGGAGCCCTCTCTGCTACTTTCCACAGTCTGGTAACCATTACGCACAAGAGATCAATATTCGCGTCGGTGCTGGAATTTAAGTAATGATTTCCAATAAAACCTATTTCAGACTGTTCTGGCTAGAGGACAGAGACAAGCCACAAAACATAATGCACTTAAAACCTTTCTTTTCTCATTTTTTCTTTCTTTTTTTTTCCCCTTTCCTTCCTTCCTTTTCGTTTTTCTTTTCTTTCTTTCTTCTTTTTTTAAGATTTGAATAATGGGAATGAGATCTAGTGATAAGACACATGCACGCACACAAAAAGGAGGCATTTTTGGTCCTGGCCAATCTGCTTTGCTAATGGCTGTAAAGTGACACCCATAATGAAATAAAAACGTCTTTGCAAGTGGATGGCTGGGCAATTGCCTTTAACACCCAACCCAGCCCAGCAGCCCCAGTTGGTGGGTGCTGGGGAACAAGCCTTCCTGCATCACTTTTTTCACTTTTCCCTGTTTTGCAGCAAATAAGAGATTTTTCCAAAGTGGAATGAATTAAATACTTCGCGATTTCGCGCTGCAGAAGCCTGGTGCCTTTAGAAGGGGTGAAGCAGCCCCAGCTCGCCGTAACTGTAATTAACACTCCAGGTGCACAGTAATTTTGAAAATCAGATTTCTAGTACTGTTCCTATTCTATTTTTCCTACTTGAAACCTCTTTTCTGATTATTATTTATTTTATTATTATTTTTTAGTGTTTTCCTTTTCTTCTGGTCTTTTCCAAAAGAATCTGAAGGGTGTAAGAAGATGACTGGTACCCGCGGAATGAAATTTCTGATCTATTATCTGCTAGTGAAGGAAATAATTTACAGAGGTGAGATAGATAGAGACATACACATATATCTTCCAGGCTGTCATAGTTTCATATTTTGCCTTTGGCCTCACTGTACTGCCTGGTTTCTTTGTGTCCCGCTGTGCAGACTTCAGAGGGAGGAAAGCCCCCGTCCGAGTGTGCTAAAGACTGGACTACTGTGGTTAAAATGGTTTCCCCTGGATCTCCCTCGCAGCTTGCAGTTGTCTGATTTCAATCAGTGGCAGTTCTCCCCACATGTCCAGCCATCAATCTTCTCCTGCTCCTGGATGAGTGTGTCACAGCGTGGTGCATGTTCCAGTTAAAAAATAGACTGCACTGCGGCTCTCCCTCCTCAGTCATCGATAAGCATGCCTTTGATATTTTTATTAAAAAAGAAAGAAAACACGTTATGATATATGTTTTGGGAAAAAAAAAAAAAAATAAAGCAAGACTGAAGCACACCAAACCCCTGGAGGCTGTAGGAACAGCAGGAAACAGGGAGGGAGCTTGGGGTTGTGTGGTTGTGATGAAGCTATTGCTCAGTTTGTGAAAGATTTGAGGATTTTGATCTTTATTGCTTTCTACCCGGTAGTCTTCCAGCAGTAAAAGTTCTCTGGGTGTTGTGTGGGTCACCAATGTTCATCTGCTTCACGCTCATTCCTTCCCCCATGGTGAATGAGAATTGCTATTTGAAAACAGAGCTGCTTGGAGATGGAGGGGGTTTTGTGCCAAAACTAAGCCAAGCACATCATAGTCCCTCTCTCTCACCTGCGGACCTTCTGGGAAGGGAAATAAATGGCAGCTTCTCTGTTTCAATACAGCTTTTAGATTACAGTCGATCTCCCAGACTGGTTTTCCTCTGGGTGGCTGAGGTCCATGCACAGGAGCATCCAGAAATTGCCCAACAGAGAGGATGAAGTGACCCATCTTCACACAGGTGTCCTTGCCCAAAGAAATCACACCTTCTGAAATGACTGAAGCTACAGGGAGTCTGCATGATAACTCTGCTTCCAAGCACTTTTCCACAACAGAGCTCAAAGCACTTTATAAAAGCAGGTAAGATTATTATTCTAGTTCTATAAATTGAAAAGTCAGGCACGAGGAGGTAAAGCAAATTGTGCAAGGAGGCAAGTGACTTGGGAGACTATAAAACTCTTTTTTCTCAAGTGTCAGGGCTGTATTTAGGAGGCGCTCTACTTAATATCTCACCCAGTAATGAGCTTTTACTGTTCATATATCGAAACCGATGAGATTCAGCAGTTAAAGAAAGATTGCATAAATTGGCTTGAGTCAGTCAGGCTTGAGCCTGTTTTTCATATATGATGTAAAAGTCCGTTTCATTTCTCCTGCCGATAATTCTAATTTAGAAAGAAAGTGAAAGGGGAAAGCAGCCAGCTGGGAAATAATCCCATTTAAGAAAGACAATTAAAAACTAACCAGTTGTGAGAGAGTTATTTCTTAAGCTAAAATTCATCTCTTACATTGTCACGTTGTCCCTTTTCAATCAGCGATGGGCAGTGAAATCAATTGATTCCCAAATGCCCACATATTTTTTAGAGCCTTTCTCCGTGATGTTAACTGAGGCTCCTAAATCTGGGAAACTCACCTACAATCACACAATTCACTTTCTCATGGAAAAACCATGTGATGAAAGCCGTAGGAAATAGTTCCTGTTAAAGCAGTTCACATGAATAGCTTCCTTCAGGATGAAAAATTTGCCACCAACACTGTTAATTAATAAGAAATATATTTTATGGTCTAGTTTACTTTTCATTGTGTGTTTCGTTGGCTCATTCTTTTACACTGGGGACTAGTAATTTTTATTTCTGTGAAAAACAGCATAGCGTACCTTATTCTCTCTCTTCTTCCCTTCTGGCAAGCAATACATCTCAAAAAAAGTGAATACACATAATAAATAATGATTAAGTAGGCACATTTCTAGCACAGATTTGCTGCTCAATAGGACTCAGGTCTTTAAAAGGGCATAGGAGAAGATACAAAATCATTGCAAACGACACCAAAATTAGCAGTTATGAGTAATGATGGAGACATCAAGAAATCTGGGCTGATTAGTAAATTGACCTCGCCTCTATTGCCACTCAGTGCCACATGACATGGCTAATTAAAACTTTTTGGTAGGAATGAAAAATACATGTTAGTTTTACAGAATGATCAATGTTCTTCAGACCCAAAGTGACTCAGAAAAGGGTTTTGTGGTTTTGCTGGGCAAACAGAAAACAGCAAGAGCTCCCAGGAAAATATAGAGGCTGAACCAGCAAACCCTTTCCTGGAGGTATGTATGGGAGAAGATTACCAGATAGAAACAAAGAAGTTTTCCTGCTGTCATAGATTACTGACATTACTGCTGCTATAGATTACTGACAACTATTGACATTATTATTGTGATGTCTCCGTCCGCTTCTCATGTACACATTTAAGTAGGATGTGGGCAATTTAGAAAATGTTCTGAAAAGAGCTACAAAGACAACTTTAATAACAGAAATGAGAGAAAAAAGGATCTTAATTTAGTCACCAAAAAGTGTAGATTAGGATATGTTATCATAGTGACCTGAGGATACTTCTTGTGAAAGAAAATTGGAGAATATGACTTTTTAACTTCACAGAAAAGGTCATTATGGATGGAAGTTGAATCTCTGCAACTTCAGATTAGCATTCAAGCCCACCACTCTTTTCCATGAAGGAATTTAACTTTAACGGGGTCAAAGGCAGATGAACAGAAGAAAGAGAATTGATTCTTTGATCCCTCAGCTTCTATACTGAGCATGATGTGGATGGGATGGAATACCCCAGTTGGCCAGTTTTGGGCCCCCTGTCCTGTCCCCTCCTCCATGCAGATGTGACCCCTCCACACTTTTCCACTTCCGACCCTCCAACAGGTCAATAAAGCAATTCCCTGCCCTTGGTTGTTCTAGCAATAAGGATAAGCAAGAGCCTCCCTGCACCATCCCTTGGTGTCATCAGGTCTTATCACTGTGAGACTGAACAGTTTTCTGAACAATGTGCTGTTAATTCCAGAGTTGAGTTAGTTAGAAGAGGCCTGGCTAAAAAAGTAAAATTGTAAAACAGAAAATTGGTTAATTTGACCTCAAACCAGGACATTCACCAACATAAATTGCTCTGTGCTCTGCAACAGAGCTCCTGAACGGCATTGCCTTTTCCTGGGCTGTTTTCCTGCTTTAGGAATGAGGGACAAGTCTGAGTCCTTCATGAACCAGCAGAAGTCATCCCAGATACATTGGAGGGTTGTATGGACTGGCAGAAAAAGACTCACCTTCTGGGAGCCAAGACGCTACTCTAAGAGACACGATTAGCTGTGCCTACCTACTTGAATAAAGTATTAGCAAAGGTGTAGCTTTTATAAGCGTGAACTGTAAGAGACTGAATCAGATCAAACTGATACCATGTGCCATGATTGTAGAGGATGTTTCCACCAGAAACAGTATTTAGCATTTCAAACACTGAAGTGATAGTTTTATAATATCTTCATCCACACAGGTTGATTCTTCACTGTTTCAGTTGAAAAGGAATTCAGAGGATGCAAAACAGTATTTAATGTAAGGCCTCCCTGGCCTAAAAATAAATAAAAAAAATCAGGTCTCCCTTTTCAGTGTGTGTTTTGATTTTTTCCACTTCCATAGCCATATTTTTATGCGGTATTTATTTAATTTCAGTCTATTAAAAAAACCCCTCACTCCATGTCTTCGCTTTTACATGGCGACAAAACTCACAACTTCCATGATAAATCTTGCCGGGCTTCTTTAAAGGGCAGCTCACGTTTTTAAAAACTGTAGTGAGGTGTATTAGTCAAGTCCTGAATTTCACGTTAAAAACAAATAAATCAGCAGCGAAAAGCAATCAAGTATTTGGTACTGAAAAGACTTTTTATAACACAAAACTGAAATACAGTCTGTGAAATACAGACTGCGGGAAGTGCTTATAAAGTTCATTATCACTTTTCATATTTTCAGCAATTTCAAAAGCTGGAGAGAATGAATATACTTGTATTTTATCTTGATCTTTCACTTCACTTTACGGTTCCTGCCAGGCAACTTGATCTGTGAGGCTGAACTGTACGGGCATTCCTATTAATTTAGATATTCATCTCAGCTACAGTATGCAGCGTTGATTCCTTGTTAGGCTGAATGGTTAAAGTGAGCATTTGCAACTTTGATTTACATCTCGCAAATTGTATTATTTATAGCAGTTTTGCCCTAAAATGGCTAGTTAGCAGAGTTCAGCAAAAGTTAAAATGACTTAAGCCTAGTGTTAGATCATGCATGCCATAGAGCGCTGACTTTCGCTTCTGGGGAGCTTGGTTCCATATTTACAACACAGACCACAAAGAAGTGCAAGCCAGAATTCAGCCCCGGTTAAAGTAACCCACAACCCTCTCATTAAATCATCCAACACGCAGTATCCAAAGCTGAAAATATGGCTACTTGCTTGCATTTTTCAGCTCCTTGCGTAATTTTAGCTCTGAAATGGTTTTCTACCGCAGGAAGTGATGGCACATAGTGTCATTGGTATCCAGGTCAGATATATCCCCCAAAAATGTAAGAGCAAGGGATGACTAGATGCAAGTACTGCCCAGTAAACATTAAAATTAAGGGCTTCTTTTTAACTCATTTCATCTTGCTGAACCAACTTCAAAGCACAGCCCCACAAACAATCGAGAGAGGACAAGAAAAGCTGAGAGGACATAGAGAGCTGGAAACGAGAAAACTGTAGAAATTCCTGAATGGGAAGAGTTTTTTGTGAGCTTGACCATTAAAGGGAACATGGTCAGCTCTGTTTGTCCTGGGATTTTCATTCAGCCCCAGGGTGACCCCTAATTCCTGTGACAGTCTTGTCTTGGGCTTCACCACAGAGATGCTGAAGGAATAACAGTCTCTTCAGTGTTCTCCCATCCCAAAAAGAAGGAAATGAAGAACAGAAAGAATACCTTATATGACAAGCCACCTGCCTGGAGACACAAAGTAAGACTTTTGCTATCTTGGATAATCACATTTAGTGATGCTTTTTCACCTCAGTGTTTCATTTCAGACTTGGCCATGAGAGAAAATTCCGTATTGCATTGCTGCTTTTCACAGAATCACAGAATGATATGGGGTTGGAAGGGATCTCTGGAGATCATCTAGTCCAACCCCCCTGCCAAAGCAGGTCCTCCTAGAGCAGGTTGCACAGGAACTTGACCAAGTGGGTTTGGGATGTCTCCAGAGATAGACTCCATCACCTCTCTAGGGAACCTTGTCCAGGGATCTTCCACCCCCACAGGAAGTTCGTTCCACTTCATGTTTAGATGGAACTCATGATCATCCTCTTGTCCACCAGGACTCCCTGGTCTTTTTCTTCAGAGCTGCTCTTCAGCAGGTCAGCCCCAAACCTGTGCTGGTGCAGGAGGTTATTCCTCCCTAAGTGCAGACTCTACACTTGTCCTTTTCTTCAGTTAACAATAATAATAAAATAAAATTTGGAAATGTCTCCTCATTCTGGATTTACAGAGTCATTATGGAACGAGGCTAAATTATTTGAGTCAAGGAGAGGAATCTGTCCTTAAAACCATGTATGCAAAGAAAGGAAGAGTGGATCATTGCACAGAGTGCTTGCTAATGACTTGTTAGACCTCAGTTACGTTCCTAACCTGATCAGTGTGTGATTTCTTACAGGTCTAGTGAGATTAATTACACGGTGACAGACATAGAGCTGTCTCTTGCAGGATATTCTATAGGTGAGGTAGAAAGGACATGACCTTGCAAGGTTCATTAAGCATTGGAACAGGCTGCCCAGCGAAGTGGTGGAGTCACCATCCCTGGAGGTATTTAAAAGGTGGGTAGACATGGTGCTTAGAGATATGGTTTTGTGATGTTTTTTATCAGTGGTGGGTTAATTTTGGTGATCTCAAAGGTCCCTTCTAACCCAGTGAATTCTATGATTCTATAGGAGGGTGGCAAAACACATTGACATGAACTTTCCTCCTGCCACTAGATCTCTAACAGCTGATTACATTTCTACATCTTCACCTTTTTGAAAGCAAAACATAATTCAGCCTTTCCTCTTAGCAAACCATTTCCCTGTTTGACCCAGCCTTTTTACTGTGGCCTGCAGACCTGTTTCAGCACAGAAGACCACAAAAAAAACTGTCTTGTAGGTATCAGACCCTTTTTCCATGTGGCATTTTTACTCCTTGGGCTATGCATAGTGCAAGAACATAGGAGAGCACAATGCCCTTTTTTTTTGTTCTGAAGGAATGGTACTTCTTTGGCATATTTTAGGCATTACCAGGCTACTGGGCATACATTCCAAGTAAGTTCGAATGTCAGAGCTACTACATCTGAAGGGCCACATTAAAGAGATGCAAAACCAGCCCAGTCTTTTTATATAAAGAGCAGTAAAAGCTCTCCAACTTAACCTAATAAATTACTCTTATAAAAACAGTTTTATGTAATGTGCAGAAGTCTAAGAAAAACTGTTTTAATGGTTGCATAAAAGAGAGATTTGCAAATCTGTGAATGTAAGTTAACGTTATGCATTTTTCAAGTAAAGGGCAGAAAAAAAGAGGGGCTAAAAATTGCCAAAGTAAAATGCAGAGCAGTGGAGTCTCAGTTTCATTTTCAGCCAATTAACTACCTTGAAAATGAAAAGGCTGCGTTACAGCCTTCCTCTTAAAAGTTGGATTAATTTAACTTTGGAAGTCAAATACTGGGAATCAAGTGCTGCGCCTGCACTTTCTGTGACCGGCTGAAGGAGAAGGGAGCAGACAGTAATTGAGCAGAGCTCTCACGAGTAACTCACTGCAACCACCAAAATTTGACTGTCTTGTAGTGAATGGGTGTTGGCTATTGACTTGGATGAAGTCAGGATTTCAATCATATTTATCTTAAAAAAAACAACAAACAGAAAAACCAAAGTCAGATTTGAAAGAAAAAGAATAATTGTCTGAGGAAAAAACAAAAACCAAGAAATTTTAAGGAGCTGAGTTTATTTGCAAATCAAGATTTAATTCCATTAATAGTTTTGCAGAAAAAATAAGGATTTTTTTTTAAAAAAAGAATGTAAAACATTGAATTTGCTTCTAAATCCCACTTTTTTTTTTTCAGCTCAGGATTACAGAAGGTTAAACTGAAATCAGTTACCCATTTGAAGATGCTTCACTGTGGTTTGTGAAATCTTTGTGTTTACGCAAGTGATCATTTATTTCTTTTCCTTGTTTGTCATTTTAGCTCAGAATTTCTGTTTCATACAAATTGGGAACCTCCTTTTCTTCCTGATGGCAAGACTGAGAAGGTCGTTTTTCACAGTGCTTCATGTAACTCATGTATCATAACACATATGTACCTAGAAATACACTTTTTTTCAACTTACTGCTGAAAATTGCAAAAACTGACTCCTGAAGTCAGACATTTGATTAAGATAGAGTAACAAATACTCAGAAATGAAATAGTAGTAAAAAGAAGGTTCAAAAATTAATAGGTATGTGGCTTAAACCTGAATATGCATGATAAGTCATAGTGAAGAAAAGGTGACCTTTTATGTCTAGAAATAAAAAGTGCATTTGTAAATACATCGTACCTAAAAACCCAGAGTTTTCTCACCTACTCCCTTTGAAAGGAAGCACCTTTTCAGAATATCCTCAATCCAGCCTTCTCTTTGTGCTCTAAACATTTCGGTAAGCAACTTTTTTTCCTGTGTTGTCATTTTTGCACCTCATTTTCAGACTTCTTTGCATAGAATGCAGACAAGTTCTGTAACTCTGATTGCAGGGCTCAGCACAGCTGCGTCCCAGTAACAAACTGACACTTTGGCCAAGGTGTAACTCAAATATTAAACGATATTAGGTGGCTGGGTTAGCCACTGCTGTGATTATCCTATGATCTAGACACCTCCTCACAGTCCAAACATTTTAAAAAGTTTCCATTCTTTTTGGTGCTAAGTACATTCTAAACACCCGCTGTGCCTGTTCCCTTCTATCACAAATTATATTTTTAGGTGTCGTGCGGGCTACCAGTTATAAAAAACATTGCACGCTGTTGTCTTGTTTTTCCTTCTCCAGTGGAAAACAGCTTTAGCCTCTCAGATGTTTCCCGGGCATTGTCCCATCTCCAGAGCAATGGTATACTTTCTGCGAGGAGACCCAAAGTGTCCAGTTTTGCGGAGGAAATGGAGCTAGCACCTCATACAGTCTCCGAACACTGGAACTAATTTGGATTTCTCTCCTCATTCATACACTCAGTCTTCTCCCCCCACTCTGCTCCACCTGTTTTCCTTTTCTACTGAAGTCATACAATGAACTGATGACTGAAGATTTTCCTATCCACAATCCTCGCAATTTCTTTCCAAGTCAGGGCACAGCATGATAGCTGCACTTAACTGCATTTTGATTTTTTGGGCTGAATTCAGCATGGTACCACCTTGTACAATCCATTGTAGTCTGAGATTGCAGAAAAAATAATTCGCTCCATTATTATAAAGGCTTTAACTCGTTTTTCCAGCTCACTATGAATGATAATTGCCTAGAGAACTTTCATTGCACTTATAGTAGCCGACAACTTTAATTCTCTTTCTCCTTATTTTGCCTGTTTGGTGTCTCCACCCGCTGTGCAGTGCTGCTTTGCTTCCTGGATCATCTTCAGCATCATTCCACACCTGCAAGTTGTTGGACACCGATGGATTGATTTGTTCCTTTCCCTTCCTTTGCCAGTCGTTCACTTCCACACACATAATTTGGTTACCCACAGGCTGCTGGGCACCTCTCTGCACTGGCACGGCTGGGAATCATAGAATTGTAGAATGGTCCAGGCTGGAAGGGACCTCCAAAGGCCACCTAGTCCAACCTCCCCACAGTTTCAGAGACACCCTCAAACCAGGTTGCCCAGGGCCTCATTGAGCTTCACCTTGAATATGTCCAGGGAAGGGGCTTCAACAACCTCCCTGGGCAACCTGTTCCTATCATTCCCCATACCAAGCCAAAATCTACCAGAGTATCTTTAAAGTACCTCTTCGAGTCACTGACCTCTCTGAAAACCCCCGGTGTTTCCAGTATCCCAAGCAGTGATTTCTCAAAACACGATGTTCTCTTCCTGTCAACTCCAATGGTCAAAATCACTTCTGGTTTGTGTGTTATAGTTCCTTAATCCTCTTCATGGGACAATCCCAGCAGTGTCAGGAAGCCCCAGTGTGCCTGGAGATTCACACAAACAAAATCGAGACAGAGGGTGAGGAGGGAAATCAAAGAATCATAGAATGGTTAGAGTTGGAAGGGACCTTCAAGATCATCTGGTTCCAAGTTCCCTGCCATGGGCAGGGACACCTCCCACCAGACCAGGTTGCTCAAAGTCCCGTCCAGCCTGGCCTCAAACACTTCCAGGGATGAGTCACCCACAACTTCCCTGGGCAACCTGTTCCAGTGCCTCAAAATACAGATAAGTGACCTATGGCAGAAGGTAAGGACGGAATCAACCTCACTGGGGCTGAGATCCTCACTTCTCCACCCAAACCACAGGTATTGATAAATCAGATCCATTTGCAAGTGGCCAGAGAACAATCAAGCCACAAAATCTCACAAGCCAAAGTGTTTTAAGGCTGAATTCATGCAGGGATGGCAGCGAGGTGGGGCAGTGCCCCACACATTGCTGGGGGATAAGGTAAGTGCTGAGGAACGGGTTGAATATGCCCCATCTGTTGTTTGCCAGGGGGAGCCGCTGCATCTGGGCTTTCGCCACCGGCTCCTCGGAGCAAACACGTTCCCTACAATATTCCCCCCAAGCAGCAGCTGCAAGAGGATCACTTAAAATTGCATAAAGCATTAATCTGAACTCCGAGACAAGTTTTGGTACCGCACGGTTGGACACGAGCCAAAGTGTCCCATGTAGTAAAGGGGAAGGGGGGGAGGGAAGAAGAGAAAGAAAGGAAAAAAGAAAAGACAGTCCTGTCAGTGGTTTTAAGCTGCCACTTTTCTTTATTTTTTTCTTTTTCTATATTTTTTTTTCTAAATGGAAAATTTGTTACAAATGGGTTCTTCAACATATGTTATTAATTTCATCGTGCTGGCTTCTTGCCACTTAAGCATCAGTCCTGGTTTCTTTGCTTTCAGTTTTAACTAGCAAAACTCATGAGGTCATTAACGAAAATGGACACGAAGCTTTTTTTTTTTTTCTATTTTTTTTTTTCCTACACACAACTGTTATGGAGCAACTGACTCTTCTGAAGGCTTTTATTTAATAAAACTTCAGCTTCTTCTTTTTCTTTTTCTTTTACTTTTAATAAGGAGATGTGCTCCTCAGCAAAATCTGGTGTTTCTACTATAAACATAGCAACATGTGAAGGACTTCAAACACATTTAGTGGTACTGGCAGGAGGAACAAAATCAGAAACTTTAAAAAAACACTCATAAATGTTAAGTAACATTTCATAAAGCTATTCTGCTATTTACTTTGCTCAATATGTGTACGTGCGAGAGACCAAAGTGGTACTGAAAAATAACAATGAAAGAGAACGTGGTTTGATCAAAATATCTACACATGGAAATGTTGATTGAATGCTATTCCTGTTTGATTTGGCTTGCAGGGAAATGCAAAATCCACTTGAAGAAAGAGTGCCACTTCCTGGATTCCTCTGCAAAGCAACATCTCCCTCATCGTGAGAACCACACTGAGCCCTTAATCTGGTGAAGGCACTTGCTGTAGGTGCAGGCAGGGAACAAGGGCTCATTTGAAGGGAGAACTGGTTTATTTTGCAGGTGGAAACTGGTTTTATTCACCCCAAAGAGTGGGAATGGAAATTTGGAGCTGCTATGAAAATAGTGTTTTGAGTGGTTGCTGATGGTACTAGTGTTGCTGTGCTCCAAATAGTTGCAGTGTCCACTTCTTGTCCAGCCCATGGTGGTCAAGTCCGTCGTGAAGTCCTTCTGCAATTACTGCTCCCAGTACCCGTCTCCAGAATGTGCTTTGTAGCCTAGCAAAAGGGAGGAGAAAAAGGACCTTGGTCCTTCTCCTCCTCCAGCTTCCTATGGGCCATGTACAGGGAGCAGATGCTGTTGGATGGTGGGTGCTGGACATGATCTGGCAGAGGAAACCACCACTAGCATCCAGTTAACCCTACACTTTGAACCTATCTACTATCCCTGTAAAGCTGTCCTTTAGGAAAGGAGAAAATACGTTTCACGACAGCAGGCATAGCTTCTGTGGGTTACTAGTACTTATGAAAAAAATAATAAATTAATTAATAATTACATCTTTAGCAGAACTACTGATACACACAAATAACAGGGCTGGAGAAAAGCATGCTCTTATTGCTTTTATCCTTGTCCTTAATTCCCCCCCACTTCTCTGCTGTTGTTTAGTACCCGCTCCTATTACATCATGCCTAAAATTAGATTGCAGGGTCAGGCTTTCTTGTGAAATATTTAGTGCTACTTTCTCCAGGCGAGATCAGGAATTCTACAGGAAAGGCCTTTCTTTTTTATTTTTTTTTATTTTATTTTTTTTCTTTCACCACTTTTTATGTCTGAGCCCGAGTCTGCTGCTGCCAAATGAAAGAATGTCTTTTTCTTGGCTTCAAAGAATCTTGGGCTGGGCCCTGCGGCCAGAGACCACAACATGGCATACTTGTTAGATAAAGGAAAATGTATGTGCACGCGTATAAATAGCCCGTCTGCCTGCTAGAGCAGATGAAATCATGCTCAGAGATTTCTTTTCTAATTAAAAAATTATGATTCAGACGGAACCAAAGCCCTCCTCCTACGCCTGAGTGGCCTGGGAAATTATACTAGAAAGAGATATACGCAAATGCAACTTCCTACTCTGAAGATGCAGAGACTGCAGCTGATAGATAAGGATATGCAAGTGTAATCTAATAGCCAGGGCTCTGTTACACTCAGCTATGTCTGCGTACACACAAATGTATGCAGTTTCCAAGAAAGTCTCTAGTAGGATAGGCTTAGAAAGTAGAGCTTGAGGCTAGATAAAGACTGCACGTTGCTACCTTACCTTGCTTATCTCTTCTAACAAATGATTTTCACAATTCCACTGCAGTTAGAGTAAGGTGTCTTATTTGGAGAAGAAGGATGAACGAGAAATTCACAGGCTGAGAGAGCTGGG
>VXBW01003017.1:0-12015 GCA_013400375.1 Thinocorus orbignyianus
GCCCCGCTGTCTGTGTGGAGTTTGGGGGGCACCCAGCAGCCGTGTGTGGTGTGTGCACCCCCCACCCCGTGCCTGGGTGTGCTGGGCTGCCCGGGTGTGCGTGGCCCCTGCAACCCCCCCCCTTCCCAGCCCTCCCGGTGTGTGCCATCACATGGGCATTAACGTGCACATCCATGTGCACCCGTCAGCCTGCATCCATCACCCCCGGCCTCCGGCGCTTCCTCCACCTGCGGGTGTCTGCGCCGCTCCCCGTGCCCAGGGAAGGCTGATGGGCTGCGTGTTTGTGCCCAGGATTGGGGGGGAGGGGGGTATTTGCTGCGCCCCAAACCTTTGGCAAAGCTTTTCCCTGCTTTATCCCAAGGATCTGCCTCGTCCAGCCTTCCTCCCTCCATCCCACCTCTCTTCTCCAGGCTCCGGCTGGGGATCCGGGGGGTGAAGCCCCGCAGGGACCCGCGGCCGGGGGAGCCCCACGGGGGCCAGGGCACGTCTCGGCGCCCTCCTGGCCCTTCCGAACAGCTCCGGCTGCCCCGATCCTGGCTCCCAGCAGAGCCGGTCTCAGCAGCCCCCGGGGCAGGAGTTACCCAACCCGTCTGCCTGCTCCCTGCCGCCCTTTCCCAACCAGTTCTGAGCAGCTCCAGCCCTGCCACGGCTTTGCCTTGGAATATTTCTTTCTCAGTGGTCATTTACATCATGGGGTTCGTTGGGTTTGGGTTTTTGGAGTTGTTTCCTTCTTTCCTTCTTTCTTTCTTTTTTTCTTTCCTTCTTTCCTTCTTTCTTTCTTTTTTTCTTTCCTTCTTTCCTTCTTTCTTTCTTTTTTTCTTTCCTTCTTTCCTTCTTTCTTTCTTTTTTTCTTTCCTTCTTTCCTTCTTTCTTTCTTTTTTTCTTTCCTTCTTTCCTTCTTTCTTTCTTTTTTTCTTTCCTTCTTTCCTTCTTTCTTTCTTTTTTTCTTTCCTTCTTTCCTTCTTTCTTTCTTTTTTTCTTTCCTTCTTTCCTTCTTTCTTTTCTTTCTTTCCCCCTTTCTCCCTTTCTCCCTTTCTTCCTTCCTTTCTTCCTTTCTTCCTTCCTTTCTTTCAAGGGGTTGAAACTCCATTTCAAACAGAGAAGGGGGAGAAGCAACTCAAACAGAGCCAGGGAAAGGGAGCTGGGACAATCCCAGCTCATTTTCCTGGGTGATCCAGTCCTGCCAGCCCGAAGTTCAGTTAAAGCCCTGTATTGGCAGCTGATGCTTTTTAATCTCTTTTCCAGTGCGCCCCCATTTCAATTCACCCTCTCATCCAGCAGGTTTTTGGGTTGGGGTTGTGGGTTTTTTTGGGGGTGGGGGTGGTTTGGGGTCTTTTTTTTTTTTTTTAATTGCTAAATATATAACTTGTCAGCGGTTGAGATGAACTGGAAGCGGCGTTTAGCCTAAAAATACCCAGGCTCATCTGTCCACGTTCCCCATCCGGCTGGATGAAGGAAACGACTGTCTGTGCAAAACGAGGGGGGGCCGGGGGGGGTCCTGGGCTCAGCTCTGCAAAAGCAGTTTGTTCAGGGCAGGACAAGGCCCCAACACCCCGTTTTATTTGCCAGGTGACAGCCTGGGCAGGAGGAGCCGGGCTCATTCCTCTAGCGCCTGCTTTTAAAGAGCTGGGGGATTCTTTAATTATTTAAAGTGACTTTTTTTTTTTTCTGACACGTTTCATAATCCCTTTCACGTAATAAACCTCCGAATCTAAAGCTTTTCAAGCCGTCCCTCCCAGCTGCTTCCCCTCCCAGCTGTGCACGGGCTTGTAATCATCTATCGGCGTTTAATGCCGTGTTCCTGAGCAGAAGGAAACGGGCTGATTGCAGGGGCCGAATTAACAACCAGCTCTAATTTCTCTAATTTGATTCTTTAAAGCCGAATGGCTGCGGTAATGACAACGTCGGAGCTCCAAAGGAAGGGCCGTGCCCAGCGGTTGGAGGAGGGATGGAGCATCCCGCGGTCCTGGGACTGGCTCTGGATCCGAAAAATTCCCCCCCCCCCNCTCCCCCCCCCCCAAAGCCCTGACACCCCCAAGAGACAGCGGCAAACCTGGCAAGTGCAATAACCCCCCACAACCCCATCACCTTTTGATACTGGGGAAACTGAGGCACAGCTCAGGGCAGGGATAGAGGGATTGGGAAGCAGGTCGGGTGCACCTAATTTTTTTTTCCCCAGGATGATCCCCGAGCTGGAGCTGCTCCAGGAGAGGCATTAATTCATCTTAGATCACCTGCCCCATGATTCATGGCTACCCTCGGTGCTCCACATAGTTTCTAACAACGTTTCATTTGACACACACACACACACACACACACACACACACACGTCCCAGATGAACCCGTCGGCAGGAGGATGACACCGGTGACCATTTATTTACTTTGCCTGGTCACCCAACGCACCGAAAACCTTGACCTTGGCCAGACCCAGCCTTCCCGTGGGGCTGGGAATAGAAAACCAGTCGGAGAAGTTCCCTGCCCTCGGCAGCTGTGGGATGGAGTGCGTGACCTTGGGGCTGAGCTGGGTGAAACAGCAGCAAGAGACCAGGCTCGCCCATCCCAAACCACTCCACGGAGGGGGAAGGAGAGGGCAGGATTGTGTCCTGGATTGTGCCCCAAGTGGGTTGGGGAGAATCCATCCATCCATCCCATCCAGCCATCCCCCCGTCCACCCATCCATCCATCCATCCATCCATCCATCCATCCATCCATCCATCCATCCATCCATCCATCCCTCCCTCCCTTTATCCATCCTACCACTGCTCTTCTGCGAGGGGTCATAGCCCTAGCACTGGCTTCCAGCCCACCCACCCTAAAATGCCTGGCTGCATCCCAAGGCCACTCTGCCCCTAGCAGCTATCCCTCTCCAAACCCAGTCCCGGAGGAATTCCCCGCCGGTCAGGTGGGGATCAAGGAAACTGGGTGCCCCCCAGACTGAGCTTCCGCAGCCCAGCTTTCCCACCCTCACAGGCAGGCTAATCTCCGTTACACAGACGGAAAGGGGGAGATTAAATTAGATTAGACGTAGCCACCTAATTTTAGCTTCCTCACGTGTTCCAGGGGCCCTGCTCCAGCTCTTGCCTTGCTCTCCTCAAACCTTTTTGCTCCCCACAAAGCTACGTGGCCACCAGGTGGAACAGGAGGAAACCAGACAGGGTTTGGCCGGGAAGTGGCACCCAGTGGTGGGTGTCAGCCTGAGGTACGTGGAGGTCACTGGACCTCTGCTGAGGTGGGACCGGTGGTGATGATGGCCATCCTCCAGGGGTGATGTCACCAACTCCCTGTTGGTGATGGTGACTTTCTGTAGGTGATGGTCACCCACCACTGGTTATGGCCATCCTCTGCTGGTGGTGGTCACCCTCTTGTGGGTGATGGTCATCTCTAGCCCTGGGAGCATCTCCATCCCAACACATCCCCTGCCCAGGAGGACTTCTGCTTTGGCAAATCCATACTGTCCCCTCCACACGTGGCCAGTCCCTCTGTCTCCTCCTGAATTACTGCAACACGGGGCTGATGTTTGCTTTCTGCTGCCTGCCCTGACCTTCCTCACGGCGCTGCCAGCCCCAAGCCCTTCATGTGTCCAGCTGCTGAGGAGTCTGTCAGCTCCATCAAACATCTCCTGATCTGAGAGGACATTGGATCCCCCATGGGACCAGCCTGGAGCACCCCAGCTTCAGCCCCACCAAGCAACAGGGAGAGGAAACATCTGAGCCCCCTGCATTTCCATCCTCAAAGACCTCAAAGCAAGGTCCCCAAGCCCCAGAGGGGATGTCAGAGCCCCGGTGGAAAGGAGAATGTCCCCTAAATCTGACAGGGCCAAGCTTAGGAGAACCAGGGGACCATCTGGCATCCCAAAAGGGGCCCTGGGGCTGGCGAGGGCTGGGCACGGCACGAACCTGGCACACATCTGAGGTCAAAAGTCCCGGCCAGGACACAGGATCTTGAGTCACGCTGCCCCGCGATGAATAACTCCCGCGTGCGGCACTTTCCCAATCGCAGCGGAAAGGGGAGGTTTCTCCAGCCTCCCCCCAGGGCACTTTCCCGGGAGCTGGGTCACCGCTGTGTCCCACAGCATGGGGCGAGCGCACGTCCCCAGTGCCACCGAACCCGAGCTAGGGCAAGCGGTGGCAGGCAGCAGCAGGCAGGGGGATGCTCGGTGCCAGGGGCTTTTCCTTCACCTTTTCCATGGAATCCCTGAGCTCTGGGTGCCAGCAAGCCCAGGGGATCCGCAGCCCGTGTTAAGCGTGCTGATGCCGCTTCTATTCCTGATCCAAAGATTACAGATGCTCAAAAGATCTCCTTGGTTTTTGGCCCCTCGCCACACCGGGCTCCCAGAGCTGGGTCTCGGGGGTCCCACCCCGGAGCGTGCCAGCGGGGGAATAACCCTGCCGCCACCCAGGACCCCTGAAACGGCAGGAGCTGGGAGCAGGTGGGAAGTCTCTGGCTCTGCCAAGGTGCCGAAGGGATCGGCCGCCAGGGTGAGACAGTAAGCTGCAGGCTTGAGGGAGTCCAGGGCTGGGCTGGGGTCAAATCCCCAAAACACCCACCCCCGGAGCCTCAGTCCCTGCAAAATCCTTCCTGCTCAACACCAATAGTTGGAGGAAATAACCCAAAATTCGGTGTTGAGGAAGATGGGGATGAGCGCCCACGGTGGGATCCCAGCCTTCAGCCCTTGACCAGCACCCATGTCACCACGGCACAGCCACGAGTGGATGGAGCCACCTCCCAGCCCGTCCCCGGCGTCTGGGTGGGATGCTGGCACGGCCGGTGACGGAGCAGGGAGCTGGGATGACTCTTAAAAACTGGAGCACAACGGGGTGAGGGGTCCCCAATCCTGCAGCTGGGAGGGTCCTGCTCTCCCAGCCCTTCCCGCTGCTCGGGTGAAATGAGGAGAGGTTGGAAATAGCTTCTTTTTTTCTTTTTCTTTTCCTTTTTTTTTAATTGCACTTTCCAGCAAAGGTGGTTTTAAAAGAATGAGCAGCTACCCAGGCCCAGGGGAAAAGCTGTTTTTCCAGGGAAACTTCCCAAGTGGCAGAGAAACTGCTGGGCAGTGCCACTGAGCACGGATGCTCAGCACCCTGCCAGGGAAACGCTGCTGCTCCCTCAGCTGCTTCTGGGCTGAGAAAAACCATCCCTGCCCCTTGCCTGGAGCCTGGCTGGCTCTTCCCGGGATTCAGGAGCAGAGCCGGGCTCTCCCCGGACCCTGGCTCACCTGCAGCAGCATCTCACCTCTCGCCCACCACGTCTCAAAGCCCCCCCCGCCCCAATTTTCCTTCAAATTCCCTCTCCCGGGCAGAAAACCACCCCGAATATTACATCCCCTCTCTGCTTCCACATCACCCCGCCTGGCTCAGGGCCAGAGGTTTGGGAAACAGCTCTCCTACACCCTTCCATGAATTATTTCCCTGGCATCCGTCCTGTGATCCCCTGCTACCCCCGCAGTGACTCCCCTTCCCACCAGCGGCATTGGCCTGGCATCCCTTTGCCCCGGAGCCCCTCGCAGCCCTTTAGCCAGGTGTAAGGAGCGGAAAAATCCCACCCCACCTCACCCATCCCAAATCCATGGAGAAAATCCCCTCACCTGGCTGAAGACTTCACTGGCCATCCCGTCCGTCGCGTGCTCAGACGTCATCCTTGGAAGGGCCGAGCCCGTTTGCCGGGACCTTGTGCCCCACAGCCAGCTGGACCAGGAGAGCTTTAATATCTCTGATCCCCACGGAGGAAGGTCCTGAGTGCCAGCCCCCAGGTCATTGGCTGGGTCCTGCCAAGATAAAGATGGGATTTCAGCGGCACCGGTGTAATCCTGGAGCTGTGGAGCGGAGCTGTTGGGGACGTGATGCTCAGTGTGCCGTGAGGGTGGGTTTGGGCTCCTCCCCACGCTCTGCACCATCACCCTTGCCACCACCCCACCCCGCAGAGCACCCCTCCCTCAGCAAAGAGCACCCCACGGGTGACCCCCAGGTGGGACTTGCCTTGCCTCCCTCTCCTTTTTCCCCAGGGAGTGGAAATAAATCGGGCAAATGAATTCTGGGGTGGAATGGATGTGTTTGCAAAGGGGCGTTTGGAAGCTCCAAGCTCTGCCGGGGTCCGTGTGGCCCCAAATCCTGGAACACCAGTGGCTGTGGGCTCAGGACACAGGGCTTTCATGCATGTGCACGTGAGCGTGTTGCATGTGTGTGCGCACGTGTGGCAGGGCCCATGTGGCCACCCACATGGATTTCACCCGGCAAAGGGCTTAATCGGGATCTGTGGGTATCTGGCGCGGCGGCTCCTCTGCTTCTGCAGAGCTCTGCACGCCCTGGAGAACCCCAAAAATGACCGGGGGTTAAAAAAAGAGGGGGGAGGGGGAGAGATGGAGAGAGCTGCTGAGGTGGCCTGGCAGCCTCCCCAGCCCCCCGGCTCCATGGCTTTGTCCCTGTGTGACCGTGAGCACGTGAGTCCCCCCTCCCCGCTGCCGGAGACGAGCCGCCGAGCAAAGAGGTTTAAGGTTGATGCACTTATTAATTCTATCAAACGGAGATTATCTGGCACGGAGGGCTGGGCAGCGCCGGTGTGCCTATCTGGGATGGGCAAGGCAGGACACGCCGTCGGGGAGGAGGAGGAGGATGGAGCTGCAGCCCCAGGTTTCCCTCCCGCAGGCGGCTGGGTCAGGACAGGGGCTCGAGAGAAGGGACCAGGCAGGTTTGGGGGAAGCAGGATCCCCGCCTGGATGTGCTGGAGGTTAAACCCAGCCCTAAATCTTTGTCCTCAGCCCTGATCCTGTCCCCAGTCCTGTTCCCATTCTGATCCCTTTCCCTATCCCATCCCCATCCCATCCCTGTTCGCATTCCGTCCGCATCCTAGTCCCTGTCCCTATCCCATCCCCATCCCTGTCCCTCTCCTCAGCCCATCCCTGTCTCATCCCCATCCCTACCCCCATCCTCATATCCATCCTGGGCCCTGTCCCTATCTCATCCCCATGCTTGTCCCCATCTTGTCCCCATCCCATCTCCATCCCCATCCCTGTCCCCATGCCATCCTTTCCCCCATCCCCATCCCCATCTCCATCCTGGTCCCTGTCTGTGTCCCTGTCCCCGTCCCCATCCCTGTCCCCCTCCTTCTGTCTCCATCCCATCCTTACCCCCATCCCCATCCCCATCCCCATCCTCATCCTGGCCCCTATCCCATCCCCATCCCCATCCTCATCCTGGTCCCTATCCCATCCCCATCCCCATCCCTCAACATTCTCCCAATCCCTGTCCCATCCCCATGCCATGCCCAGCATGTGGCAGCCCAGAACTCCTCCAGACCCACCATGCCAGCAGCTGCTCCCCTGGCAGCCACCTGCCTCGTGCCAGGGGCGGTTTGGCACCACCTTTTGGCTCACAGAAATGTCTTTTAACTCCCCAAATTCCTTGGAACGGAGAAAACTCCCACCAGGATCCTCCCTTCAGCGGCTTTTACAAAAGGCTTCTTCAGGCGGGGAAGGACAGAGCCACCTTTGTTCCCTCCCTGCCACCGCCGGGGGGGAAACTTCTCTGAGCCCTGGGTGCCAGCGGCTTTACAATCCACCTCCTGGCACGTCCCTGCTGGGAATCTCTGGGAACGGGAAAAGAAAATCAACTGGGAGCGTTGGGTGGACGGGAGACGTGCCAGGGAGCCGGTGGGGGGGGTCAGCAGGTATTCCCTCCCCACGCCAGTCCCAGCAGGGCTTGAATTATTACTTTTATTTACCCAAACTGGGCGCGATTTATCATTAAAGTGCTTTATAATGAGGAGAGAGAGGAGCAGCTGGGCAGGATGCCCCTCTGGATCGCCGGGATGCTCCTCACCTTCCCACTGGGAACCCACTGGGCTGCCACCCCCACGGCGTCCACCACCGCGGCTGGGTGTGGACTTTCCCTTCCAAATACTCCTTCTAAATTTCCAGCCGGCTGAGCTGGGAAACCTTGGCCGAGCTCTCTGCCTCCCACTGGAGTCCCGTGCCGTTCTGCTGCGATAAGGCTTTCTGGAGACGTGGATATTGGCATCTCCAGGAGCGCCGAGAGCTGCTTTTATGGCTTTAATGGCAGAATCAAAGCTTTTAAGGAGACGCCGCCGGCTGGATGGCACCCCGTGCCACCCCCTTTCCCACGCTGCCAGCTGCACCCCCCGCTCTGCAGGGGCTGAGATGTTGGGCTCTCCCCCCAGGCTCGGTGACCTGGATCTGCCAATTCCTGGGTGCAGTTTCCCAGCATTTGGGGTATTTCGGGAGATTTTCCGGAGTGGTTTTAGGAAGGTGGTGGCCAGGATCTGCTCAGCCAACCCAGGCCGGGTGCCCAGGGGCAGCACGGAGCCGGCAGGAGGCCGGTGGCTCCGGCAGGGACCGGCTGCCTCCCAGAAATTTGGGGGTTCGCCAAGAGAGATTGGGTTTAATCACACGTCAACAGCTGCCCCGCGCCAGGATCCGGCCACGCCGCAGCCCTGGCACCAGCCCCTCTTCCCTGACCTTCCCAGCACCCACCCTGCCGGGGTAATTAGAAACCACTGGGTAATTTTTCCAATCTCGTGATAACAGCAAATGTCGGATCCTGCCGGGATGGGGGTGGGAGGGGGTAAAGCCAATGGGATAGAGCCAGCCAGCTCCGGGGAGCGTCTCCCAGGACGGGGCTTTGGGACCCAAGCCTGGCTCTTGCAGGGAAAATAAAGGGGATAACCGGGAATATTTGAGCCAAAATGTTGGAAAACAGCCTCAGCCCGAAGCGTTCCCGATGGGCACACAGCCCCCAGGCTGCCAGGATGCCGTTTTTTGGGAATCCCTACTAACCCTGACCCCTAATTACCATGATCCTTNGAAGGCGAAGGGAGCAATCCCCCGAGAGGAGGGGGATTCCAGCATCCCTCATTCCCCTTCTTCATCCCCTTCCATCGTGGAATAAAAGTTGGGGGGGGGCTCAGCCCATGTTTTGGGGGTGGCTTTGAACCCACCTGCCCCCGGCTTAATTAGTAAGATCCGCGCCCCCCGCCCCCCNAACAGCTGCCCCGCGCCAGGATCCGGCCACGCCGCAGCCCTGGCACCAGCCCCTCTTCCCTGACCTTCCCAGCACCCACCCTGCCGGGGTAATTAGAAACCACTGGGTAATTTTTCCAATCTCGTGATAACAGCAAATGTCGGATCCTGCCGGGATGGGGGTGGGAGGGGGTAAAGCCAATGGGATAGAGCCAGCCAGCTCCGGGGAGCGTCTCCCAGGACGGGGCTTTGGGACCCAAGCCTGGCTCTTGCAGGGAAAATAAAGGGGATAACCGGGAATATTTGAGCCAAAATGTTGGAAAACAGCCTCAGCCCGAAGCGTTCCCGATGGGCACACAGCCCCCAGGCTGCCAGGATGCCGTTTTTTGGGAATCCCTACTAACCCTGACCCCTAATTACCATGATCCTTAATAATTGTTATCCTCATTAACTATGACCCCTGATAACTGGGACCCCTAAAAACCACAGTCCCTAATGACACCCCTAATAATCATCACCCCTAAAAACCACCCCCCTGAAAGAGGTGGTCCCTAAAACCCCTGACCCCTAATAACCTTGACCCCTAATTACCATGATCCTTNCAGGACGGGGAAGCTCATTAGGGAGCATTAACGAGGGAAAAATGGGTTTTTCCCGGTTCTATTAAAAGCTCGTTTCTCTTCAAGGTGTTTCCGAGGCTCATTTCGGGGCTTCTTTCAAAAAGATTTCCTCCTCCAGCCCCTTTTCCTGGAGGAAAAGGGCAGGATGTCATTCCCCCCAACTCCCCTCCCAACCTCAGGGTGTTTTAAGCTTTGGGGAAACTGAGGCACAGCAACCACAGCCCTGCATGGGGGATCACATCCACCTGCCTCCCCCATACCCCCCACGGGGCACCCACCAGCAGCCCCGAAACACCCCAAGCCCCCTCGGGGAGGGGTATTTCTCCCCAAAACCACCAGAGAACAGAGTTTTGGGAGGGGGGAAACCATCCTGGAGCTGAGGGGAGATGAGGTGTCCCCCCCCTCCCCGGTGAACACCCCAGGGTGGTCTCTGGCCTCTGGATTTTTGGTGGGAAAAGGAGTTTTTCCCCTTTTTTTACCGGAAACCCTGAGGTTCCTGCCGTTGCGGGGACTCACAGTGCCACCTACCGAAAACGCCTTCCCCGCTAGGAAACTTTTCCCATTTTTAGATTTTCCCCACCCAAAATAGAGCTGCCCGTGCTTTTTCAGGAGGTGTGAACCCTCCCAACCCCTCTCTTCTTCCTCCCCCAGGGCAGCAGGCCTTGTCCCCTCTGAGGGTCCCTCTTGTCCCATCCTCCCCCCGCCCCCCAAACCCCAAGGGAAATTTTTGGGCTCCCTTTTCAGCTCAAGGCTTTGCAGCCCAGCTGTTGAGTGGGGAAACTGAGGCACAACCAAGCCCCCACCCCACTCGTTAGACCCTGATGGACCCCACCTGCAACTCCTTGGGCTCCCAGGGGATATAAAGCCCCTTTTTTGGGGGTGGTTTTCTTCTCTTTTTGGGTGGTTTTCTCCCTTTTTGGTGTGCTTTCCTCCCTCTTTTTGGGTGGTTTTCCCTCTTTTTTTGTTGAGTGGGGAAACTGAGGCACAACCAAGCCCCCACCCTGCCCCACTCGTTAGACCCTGATGGGTCCCACCTGGAGCTCGTTGGGCTCCTGGGGTTTATAAAGCCCCTCTTTTTGGGTGGTTTTCCCTCTTTTTGGGTGGTTTTCCCTCTTTTGGGGTGGTTTTTGCTCTTTTTGGGGTGGTTTCCCCTCTTTTTTGTTGAGTGGGGAAACTGAGGCACAACCAAGCCCCCACCCTGCCCCACTCGTTAGACCCTGATGGGTCCCACCTGCAGCTCGTTGGGCTCCCGGGGTTTATAAAGCCACTCTTGTGGAGTAGCTTCCCTTCTTTCTGGGTGGTTTTCTCTCTTTTTTGGGTGGTTTTCTCTCTCTTTTGGGTAACAGCTGGCCTGGTGAGGTTAGGGCAGGGGTTCCATCTCATCCCAGCTATGGGGGAGGCCAGTGGAGCTGGGGGGTGGTCCGGGGGGGTCCTGCTGCCCACCCCAGCCCCCGAGGTGTTGGAGGTGGTGCTGAGCCGTCGCTATGGGCCCCTGCCCCGTGCCGCCGCCATCGCCCGCCTNGGTAGTTCCCCCTCTTTTTGGGTGGTTTTCCCTCTTTTGGGGGCATTTTTCTCCTTTTTGGGGCAGTTTTCCCTCTTTTGGGGTGGTTTTTGCTCTTTTTGGGGTGGTTTCCCCTCTTTTTTGTTGAGTGGGGAAACTGAGGCACAACCAAGCCCCCCACCCCTCTTGTTGGCCCCTGATGGGCCTCACCTGAAGCTCGTTGGGATCCCGGGGATACATAGTCCCCCTCTTTTCGGGTGGTTTTCCCCCTTTTCGGGTGGTTTTCTCCCCAAAAGATCTTTTTTGGGGGTGGTTTTCCCCTTTTTTGGGCAGTGGCCAACGCCAAGGAGCATGAGAGGGTGAAGGCCCCCCCAAAATCCCACCGTGTTCCCCCTCTCCCACCTCCCTTTTCAGCTCAAGGCTTCGCAGCCACCGGTCCAGCTCATGAGTGGGGAAACTGAGGCACAACCAAGCCCCCACCCCACTCGTTAACCCCTGATGGGCCCCACCTGCAGCTCCTTGGGCTCCCAGGGGATATAAAGCTCCTCTTTTTGGGGTGGTTTTCTCTCTTTTTGGGGTGGTTTTCTCTCTTTTTTGTTGAGTGGGAAACTGAGGCACAACCAAGCCCCCACCCCCCCGCACTCGTTGACCCCTGATAGGCCCCACCTGCAGCTCGTTGGGCTCCCGGGGGACACAGAGCCCTTTTTGGGGGGGTGGTTTTGCCTTTTTTTGGGGTGTTTTTCTCTCTTTTTAGGTGTTCCCCCTCTCCGACCCCCCCCCAAAGCCAAGTCTTGGGGGGCTGCAAATGATGCCCCACTGTGGTGGCACCCAGGGGTGCTGCCCTGGGGTCACTTGGCAGCAGGTTGTGGGGGGGTTGGGGGCAGGAATGGGCCTTGCCTCTGTTTTTTTTTTGGGGTGGGGGGAGT
>VXBW01003021.1:9881-103152 GCA_013400375.1 Thinocorus orbignyianus
GAAAAAAAGAAAAAGAAAAGGAAAAAGACCAAACTGGGGAGAAAGGAGAGGGAGGAAAAGGCTCTGAACGAAGCTGAACTAATCAGAGTTTCGAAAGGTTGCTTCAGATGCCTGAATCCGCAGTTACGGGGCAAATGCGATAAATGTTGAAATTAGAGCCATTTAAAAGAATATAGGGCTCGATCAGGTGAGGGACCGCCAGCATCTCTGCATCATCCGAGGAAGGCTGAGTTGGGGGGGACACCGGGAGGGATGGAAAAAGGGGGGGATGTGGGTGGTGGCAGCATTTGTGTGTTCCCCCCACACACACACAGGGTTTGGGGACCTCGGAATGGGGGATGCACCTCGGGGACTTTTAGGGACTCGAGTAGCAAAGTTAGGGTTTGGGGTTTTTTTTATCCTTTTTTTTTTTGACGGGTTGGGAGGAAGATGCTTGTCTTCACCCGGTAATAGCACCGGTATGCCCGAGCCCCCTCCTCCCCGGAGCATCTCGAGTGAGCGGTCCACCCCCTCCACCCCCCAAACCCCCGGGTCACCTCCGCTCGCAGAGCCGGGAGTAAAGGATGTTATCACGTCGGGAGGGTTATTAAACCGCTAATGAATGAGTGTCTGTGAGACTCTGGACGGGCTGGAAAGACTGCGGGAGGGGGGCCAGAGGGGGAGAGGAGGCAGAAAGGCTCGATCTTCATGCCAATCTCTGGAACAAATAGCTAACATTTAACGTTTACACCCTGCTTGGCGACGAACTGGCGCTCCACGGACCCCTGATCCAGGCTAAAATGTCCAGAAAGCCTTTGGAGAGAACAAGTTCCTAGCTATCAGGTTCTTCTGATCTCTCTCCTCCTTTCATAGGGCTTTGGTTTCAGGCTGGACTTGTCCAATGTCTGCTTTACCGCTGCGCGCTCCTAAATGAGTGTCAAGGAGGCGAATATCAAATAGCAGAGAGGTCAAGGCGATTTGGTTAACCGTTGGCTGGGCTGGTGGCTTTAAACTTGTGTGGGAGGCTGGGGACGTGGCGGGGGTGTGTGTGTGTGATGGTGGGGAGGGAGGGATAGGAAAAAGGGGAAATAAACCCGAGAGAAAGGCAAGAATGGAGGGGAGGGGGAAGGAAGAGGATGGGGATGTGGGGAGAGATGCCGTGGCTCAGAGAGCCCAAAAAAAACAGGGTCAAGGGTTTCATTGTGGTGGTAGGTTATGGGAAACCCCTGGTGGAGGGTTTGCTGGTGGCTCTGGCTAGGCTGGGGGGTGTCCCTGTCCATCATGGGAGCTTTTGCATGATGTGTGTACTTTAACAGCACCCACTTTGGGGCTTCTGTGTGCTCCATCCTGGGTGTTTGGCACGGGATGCTGCAGGGTGCGAGCGGGTGCACCCCAGAGGAGCAGGTTTGAGGATTGGGGGGCGGTTTGTAATGCATGGATGGAGGGGCCATGCAGTGTTCCTATGGGAGGGGACCCCAAATCTGCACCTGAGAAGGTGGGGTTTTGCAAAGGTTGGGTGAGGGCAGGGCTGGCTGTGGCGGGGGTCACTCAGTACCTGGTGGGTGTGGGGCTGTGGGTGCTGGGGGTGACGCAGGGCACGTGTGTGTTGGTGTGAGGACTGTAGGGAGATGTTGTGTGTGCTTGTGCTTTTGAGGGAGAGAGGGAGGTATGGAAGTGTCTGCCTGTGGCCATGGGGGCATGGCAGGATGGGGGCAGGTGAGGAGCCTGTGCATGTACGGAACATATAGAGGTGGCTGTAAAGCAACAGACTCTGCCTGTAGCTGAAACACGAGGTGTGGATGAGCTGTGGGTGAAGGATGGGCTGTACACAGGGTTCAGGCAGGGGTGCCAGGGGCTTGTGCTGTGCCAACAAGCAAGTATGAGTGGGATGACCCCAGCCTGGCGTCTGAACCTGGGGCTGGGTGACGCAGCAAGGTTTTTTTGGGGGGTAAATCCTCTCCTTTGGAGTTCTCTTGTGCTTCCCGGCGTGAGGGTGGCAGGAGGAGCTCAGCAGGCAGTGAAGAAAGCAAAGATAAATTTTACTTTCCCTGTAATAATAATCTGCTTAATAAATAAATAATTAAATACAAAGAGAGAGAGAGAGAATTTCCTGGAAGAGAAAGTTTTCTATTACTGAAGTGGCCAAGGAACAGAACAAATACTGGAGGCCTTTTCCAGCCACACTCCTCAGCTGCGAAGCCGCCCGAGCCCTCCCTTCCCCAGCAATCACATTTTTTCACTCCCGACGTTAGCAGAAAAAAAAAACTCTCCCTGGTCCCAGGTAATGTAAAGCTCGTCGGCTGGATCAAGGCAAACAACCGCCATAGGAAATGTGTGCACAGCCACACACGGCTGAGCAGCGCCGGGGCTTGTAACCACCGGCGAGTTTGCAGTAGCTCAAAAAACCAAGAGGGAGTTAATCGTGGGTTTAGTTCCCATGCCCTTGACCTACAAGTTGCAGAGCTCATAAGTGCGACACCAACAGAAGATTTTCGGGTGAAGCCACCTTTGGTCTAAAGACATAGTCTCCATACTACCCCAGCTTTTGCATTTTGAGAGTGTTTTAGGGGAAACAATTATTTCTGCTCTGTCTTTTGGAGCTGCACGAAGGACTTTGGGGTGTTCAACCCCTGGGCTGTCCTGCCAGAGCGAGGGATGCCATTTGGGGGGACAATTAAAGGAAACCTAGAGAGGACAAGCAAATTTCAGGCTTGAATGTGCATTTTGGATTATTTTATGTATTTATTTTTATTATTCTAGTGGTGTTCTGGTTGCTCATGCAGAGTGGAGCCCAGTGAGCACTGGGCCACTCGTTGCATGGGCATCTCAAAGGTGTGTCCCCGTGGAGAGACACCTCACTCGTGTGTTTGGCCACAAATGTGTAGGTGGTGTGTGTGCAGGAGCTGTTGGTGCACGTGCACACCAGTGCTCATGGTTATCCTACAATATATATAAAATATATATGTATATATATATAAAAATATATAGATGTATTCCATATGAGGCTGGGAGCTATACGTCTCTCCATGGTGCCTGCATACATCCACATACATACACCCACTAACGTTGCGTTTCCGGAGACATTCTCAAATAGAGCAGTGTAATTTCTCCGCTGATTTTGATTGACATGCTGTCCCTGGGATCATGTGTTAATCCCTTCTTCACTCAAGCCTTTTCATAACTCATTTCTCTCTGCTAGATGGAGACTCTGATGGTTACCGAGGCAACGATGATAGCACTAAGCCATTTCCCTCTCTGCACGGAGACCATTATTCCGCATGCATAGGCCATTTGCAACAAAGGTCGCCACAAAGTCATCCACAACACAGCACACGTTTATTAAACTTTTATTCTTCTTCTTCCTTTTTTTTTTCTTCCCTCCTAACAGAGAAACTAGCCGGCACGTGTGCAATCTTTCCCCCCCCTCCCTTTCTCCCTTCTTATTTTCCTTTTTTTTTTTTTTTTGAGATCTTTGTAATATAGGTAATAATAACTGCAGCAGATATTATTGTACCCAAACTATATATCACACAGATCAAGGGCTTAGAGTTCCTGGTCCAGAAAGATCACGCTTAGATGGCGAGGTTTTGCACCAACGATTCCTATTTGTCTTTTGTTCTCCTATCAAATAGTAACTTTAATAGCAGTTGGAGGGAAAAAAAAAGAAAGAAACCAAACCAGCCAACAGCAACGATATGAGAGCGGTGCGAGGTGAATATCTGAATGTAAAACCCACATGGAGATTCGCCTTGCAACAACCAAGCACCTCCCCTAACCAAATAACTAAATGGCAATGGTCATTGGCAATGACCACCCCCTTCCCAGAGTGATTTTCATTTGAAGTCCAATTTCTATCTGGTTCCTTACCTGGGCTTCCTGGATATAAGTTGTAAGGGGCCCTTCTGGTGGTGTTTAAGGGTGCTAAAAGCCAGCTCTGGCTGTTAAGAGGACAACGGGTTAATGCCTTGCTGGAAAGGGCCCCTGTTAACCTGAGGTGCCCCCTCCCCACCAGCTTTGCCCATATGGGGCCACGCTGCTGGATTTGATTTCAGCCCCATCCTTCGCCTCTGGAGACCGAATGTGATGCGAAGCTTTGGGGCTGGCTTTTAGCAAGCAGCCCTTTCCCACCAGGAACGGCACCGATCAAGGCACAAATGGGGTTTTCCTGGATTTGTGAATTTAACATCCAAGCCAACAAATGTCCACACTCAGCGTCTGCTGGCCTCACCACCCCTCAGTGCCTGGGATCATGAGTCCTTGGCCTGAAGTTATTTATCACTTCTTTCTGCCTCTGTTTTAAGGCAGCCAAACATCTCTGGAGGTCTAAACGTCCAACCACTCCAGGACAAGAGACCTGCACGTCTCTGCCATGGGTCTTGCAGCCACAGTGCCTTGATGGCAGCATGGATGGGCGAGGGCTGGGAGGCTGCTTGGACAGTCCTGCGGCATCAGGTCTGCCGCGGATGTGAAAGAGGAGGAGAAGATGGCCCATGGTGATAAGCTCCCAGGAAATTTCTACGGTGCCTTCTACTCTTCTCTGTCCAGACAGCTGCAGCACCACTCCAGGATCTTATCTCTCCATATTGCTGCACCTCTCTGGCCTCCCTCCTACAGTGTCCTGCTCAGCTTCGTGCAAAACACACTCCTAATTGCACTGGCCTGGCCCAAAGCTCTGATCCCATCTGCCCTCCCTGGCTCCCGTCACTGGCTTCGCTGGTTTTATCACCTATTTCATATAAATTTTTGATGCTGCCTCTTTAAAGGCAGGCAGAGGTCAGCCCAGCCCCAACCTCCTCCACTGTTTCTCCCTTTATTTTTAGTTTGGGGATTTATACAAAAAATAATAAACAACCTTTAAAAGATTCAGCTTCTTCTCTTGGATACATGAAGCCACTGAAATGACTGGGAAGTCCATGTGAGTCCAGCCTCTTCATGCAAGTGCATGAAGTCCTGAGCTTGGAGATCCACCTAGAGGGAAACATCTCCCAAAAGCAAACCATCACTTGGAGACAGCCACAGTGGTTTCCAAAGCAGGCTGCATGCTTGTTTACAAGGTTTCTATTTTGCAAGATATTAAAATAATCAGAGACAAACAGGAGTTGGGGTTAAACCTCCCAATCTGCTGTTTATCTGGAAAATCACTTTCCCACCATGATGCAACCACTGTGGAGGAGGGTGAAGCACCACCAGGCCCAGCTGACACACAGGAGCGTGGTTTATGGCATGGGGTGAAGTGGCTCCTCTGCTGAGGTGGTGATTTAGCAGAGGTGTTTGGAGAAAGCAGCTGCCCTGGATCCTCAGTGGCTGGTGTCCAAGACCTGCCATGTCCATCCCTTTGAGCTGATGGGGAGCAAGAGTGAATCCCGAGAGGGACAGATCCTGCAAAAAAGATCTTGCTGTCAGGGGGATGCACTCTTTCATGACACTTTTCACTATATTCCCAAACCACATCCATCCTTTCTGAATAAAAGCCTGTTTCCCTTGTCCCCATCCCACCATCCAGTGCCCTGGCTGCACTTGCACTGCTCCTTCTGTGGGAAGTCTCCATCCTGCTTGGCTTGATATTAAAAAAAAAGGTGGAAAAATATATTTATCACAATTTCCGCTCATAACGAGCTCTCCTGGCTCATGCAGGGATGCTCGAGGCTGGGAAACGCACAGGGATATTTGCTTGTGATGCAGCCCTGGGATGGTGCTGGGACTTTTGAGCGAAGCGTGGCAGGTATTTCCAAGCCCCCTGTACTAATTGATGGGCTCTCTATATATCATGCCAGATAAAGGGCTCTTGTGCAGTAAATGCTGATGTTTAGAACATCCTGATAGTGTTTTGTTAACAAGAAGATAACGGCAGAGCAAGATACGTTTGTTTAGCTGCCTATAGATAAACCCAATAGGGTCTTTGTTAAGTTTTCATGACTGATGGCAGGTACTAAATGCGATAAATAATACCCCAGGTCCTGATTTGAGCTACTGTAGCACAAATTATAACCCACAGGGCCGACCTGTGAGGGGGGATGGAGAGGTTGAAAGCTATAGGAGTGAAGACTTGGGGTTTTTTTTTGGGTGGCAACCCCTTGTTTCTGAACCAACAGTGGTTTGCTAAGGCTTTTCCAACAACCTTGCAAAGCGGTACCCACCAGAGAAGCGAGGGATGAAAGTGATGTTGGCAATAAGGTGCTCGAGACAGCAGAGAGGTTGCAAAAATTCCCGGGGAGAGGGTGGCAGAGGACAGCCCCAGCCTAAGACTGGTGGTAACCTTTTCTCTGGGGCTCTTCACCAGCTCAGAGTGGAATGCCCCAAGAGTCTTTAGAAACGGATAGTGAGCAAGGCTATGTCGCAAAACCATGTCCAGCAGATCCTGAGCATCCTTTCCCCCTCCCTTCACCACCCCCCCTCCAAGGAGGATGCTGAGTCAAGCCAGCATCCGCCTCCCTCCCTGGTTTGCCTTCTTCAGGGTGCTTATTAGCATTTCTCCCCAAACAACCTGCTAATTGCAAGGTGGGTCGCTGTCAGCCCTTCTTACAAAAGATGGAATTGTTATTGAGAAGCAATGTGGTTGCCCTGGCCCTGAGTCATGGGAGAAGAAGAAGAGGGGCCAGGGGGTCTGCCCACTATGCTTTCTGGTGGTGTCCCAAGGGTGTCCCCACCAACATGCCAGCCTGAGAGGCCAAGGTTCGTGTTCAGCTGGTGATGAATTACCAGCAGGGGGAGAGTTGCTCGGCAGAGGCTCTCCAAAGCCTATGGCTGAAAAACCTGTCAAGGTTTAGGAGTCAGGCCATGAAACAACCCAACTCCTCTCAGCTGTTGAAAAGGATTATAATTACACTATCTTCAGCATGATCTCCTCTGACAAGTTAGTAATTTGCTCCCGTTTTGTGTTTTTCTTTTTTGTGCGTGTGTGCATTTTATTCTTCTTGTGTAATTTTTTTGTTTATTCTTCTTATGTCTTTTTACATCTTTTAACAGAGGAGATAGCAGGAACTGTGCTGGGGTGATGCTAAAAGCACTCACGACCCTTGGGTTGGTGCCTTCCCATTGCCAAGCAAGGAGATACGGAAGGCTCTAAGCTTGGTTCCCTGCTTGAAAAGCTCTGGGATGTTGGGAGTCCCAACTCCTTTTCCAATGGAGGTGAAACCAGAAAGCAGCTGTGGCACCTCCAAGCTGCTTCTGACTTCACACAAGAGCCCGCTACCCATCCCAACTTCATGTTTTGGCTCCCAAGGAAGTGGAAATAAGGAGCTCAGAGTCCTAGTTTCCAGGTTCAGTGTTCACACAGCATCTTGCACCCTGGCAGGTCCTCATGAGCACCATGCGTGGGGGGCTCCCGCTTGAAGGGAAATGATGCTGATGAGATGCTGCTCTGGCTGAGCAATCCAGCTCGCAGGAGATGATCAGGCTGGAAACAATGCAGGGAGAAAGAAATGGGTGATTAAACAAATTTTGAAAGTTTTTTTTTTTTCCCTTTATTTTTTCTGGTCATCAGTAGCAACGGCCAGAACGTATTCACTCCCATCTTCTGACCAGCTCCATTTTTGCAAGGGCAGCTGAAGGATTTGGCTGTAGATAAACCCACTCCTGGCATATATGCTCTAAATCTGGATTAATTTCCAGCTATGGGTTCTCCTCAAGCAGAAACATTGAAAAGAGACTTTGTACCCAAGGCTGGACTATAGAACTAGCTGAAAGGAGGGTGTAGGGAGGCAGAGGTTGGTCTCTTCTCCCAAGTCACAGGCAACAGGACAAGATGAAATGGCCTCCAGTTGTGCCAGGTGACGCTCAGATTGGATATCAGGAAAAATTTCTACACTGAAAGGGTTATCAAGCCTTGGAATGGACTGCCCAGGGAGGTGATTGAGGCACCATCCCTGGAGGTGTTCAATAGATGGGTTGTCATAGTGCTTAGTGACATGGTTTAGTGATGTGTTGTTGTTTTTTATCAGTTAGGCTGATGGTTGGACTAGATGATCTCAAAGATCCCTTCCAACATAGATAATTCCATGATTCTATACAGATTTAAACCCTCAAAGCTTGAAAATTTATGCATAGGGTAGAAACTCTGCCCTATAATTGGTTCGGAAGATCCTAAATATGCATTTCACAATCATCTGCTATGCAGGACACACTGTACTCCAGAGTGAGTGATGGGCTCCAGCATCAGAGCCGTCCAAGAGTGATGGAGAGATGGAAATGAAAAGCTAGTGGGTCTTCCAGAGGAAACTTTGAACAGACATCCAAAAAATGGATGTGTTTTCTTCCAATTAGGAGTGTTCGTTATATCTGATGGTGATCTACAAAACAAGCCACATGGCAGTTATTGTTGGTACAAGCACAACAATTCTGACTGTGGGAAAAAAAATATTTCCAGGCATGTAGGACACAAAACGTACTAAAGGCATTTTAATGACACTTTAATTAATCTCTAGGCATAGGTTAAACAGAGAGTATCTAAAAAGGTGTGTATGTGTGTGGGGGGTAATAACGAAAGTTAGAACTCAAATCAAAAGATGCTTTAGTACCTGCAAAAGCTATTAAATATAATTATATTCATTTAAAATATCCCCACGCACAAGAAATGGTAAACTGGAATGAAGGTTGCAAACGAATCTCTGTAAATCAAGGCTTAAAAAAAAAAAAGAAAAAAAGAACGTATCAAAAGAATGTTGTGATTATCATACGAACAAAAACAAACCCGAATAAATTTAGAGTTAAGGTGAGACTTAAAACAAGAAATCTAAAGCAGCTGGGTGTGGAAAACTACAGCGGAGGCAGCTGAACCCCTTCAATTTAGAAATGCTATGCAGTAACAGAAAGAAAAAGCAAGTGTGGATTTAGAAATACATTTTCCTGACCTGGGACCACAGAAATGGAAATGCCTGTCTCAGACATCTGTTGGCTGATAGAGTTTATCGCAACCAATTGGGAGACTCTCATTTCCAGTTTGCTCACCAGACCACAGCCCTCTTGAGGTGCACACCTGAGACAAAGCAGCCAGGGTCTCTGCGGTGACCTCTCTTTTGGATCCAGAAGAAATCAACCTGGTTTTATCCAAAATCCCCACTTCCTGCCCAATTATTGCAAGTGTTTTGCTGAGCTGGTCTAGCATTGCATCCCACTTGTGGTTGGGAGGTGCGTCAAGCAGCCTCAGGGGGAGCCCACGTACAGACATCTCCCCATGCCTTTGGTTTGGAAGGACCTTGTAGAGGGATTCAGACTTCTGCACGTCTATTACAGGGAGAACTTGGCAGCTGAGACCTACCTTTGGGATAAATACTCAATGTAAACTGGTGCCTGCAGTGATAAGTTCATATAAAGGTGCCTGGAAAAGTACCTGGAGAGGTACCCAAGGATGAAGGAGGCTCAAAGGTGTCTTTTGCAACAGATGTCACTGTTAAAGCAAGGATTAGCTACAGGAAGGGACCTCAAGCTTAGAAAGCAGAAGAAAGTCTCCCTTCTGTTATCAGGCAACTGTTCTCTGCCTATACTGACCTTCTTGGCCTCAGATGGCTCCGGCACCAGCCTTGTCTGCTTGGATGGGAGCCGGGAGCTTGGAGGTGCCCGTTCTCATCTCAGCTTTGCCCCTGACATGCTCTGTGACCTGGCACAAATCACTTCACCACCCTCCTTCAGTTTCACTGTTCGTAACGCCAGCGGAAAACAAATCAGCCCTTGTTCCCAGAAAATGAGTGACGCTAGCCCGGCCCAATGGTTTCTGCCAGCACATCTGATGGGAACTACCACAGCTTTGGAGTCCTTGAGCCATTAAACTAATACCCACATTGAATAGTTATCTGGTTTTGTTACCTTCTCCCAGCCACTGTTTGGGACAGCCACCTGCCTTCACCAGACTCAGGCAAATGTAGGAATGGCACCAGTGGGACAAGTTGCACCATGACAGCAAAACTTGACTACATGTCTCAGGAGGTCCCCTTACATCTTAAATTAATATAAATAGCGATCACCTGTGTTCCCCTGCTGCTGAGTATATCCTCAGCAAGGAAGAGGCAGGTTGCTATCTGCAAAAGTCTGATCTCCAGCAGCTTCCATGCTGCTGGACACCAGAGGTGTGGAAGGTGGATCTCCAGAAGATGACAACAGGCACTTGCCTTTCACAGAGGGGAAACGTGCAGTGTCAGACAGATGAAAGTGAGGGATCTATCATGAGCAGGAGGGCACTTCTGATCGAGTTAAGGATAACTCGAAGCAGAGATCAACAGCTAAATTATTAAGCTGTGGCAGAAAATTGGAGTACCTTGGGGGAGGCAATGCCAAGAGTGTACTCAGAGCTGAAACTATTTTGCAACGTGTGCATCCAAGGCTGGATTCATACCAGAAGTCTGAGTAGTACTCTTTGGTAAGTGTTAACTCCATGACCAGTGCATGCGATCCAGAAGCCAGAAGGAAAACAAAGACGTGATGCAGCTCTGCAGCCGCTTAAGCAGGGCTTTGGTAAACAGAGCTGGTATAATACTCACCGGAGCCTCAGGCACTGGGACCTCCCTCCACCCACCTGCAGACTGGATGACTTGTACGAAATTTGGCCAAGTGGGAGCCCTGGCAAAATAATTCCATCCCCCCCCACCTCCTGCATCTCTCCACCGCCCTCCTCCCCCAGCACCAAACCAGCCCTCTTGGTTCTGCTTGTAAACACAACCGGACCATCAGCCCAGGCCAACTGAAAATGAGGAATCGGGCGGGCATCCCGAGATCTGTAGCCTGTTAAAAGCCTGGGGAACGTTTTCCAGGGAGTTGGTGGAGAGCAGCTTTGCCAACATGGGCACCTGGGTGTGGGAAGAATGCTGGCAGGGCGATGAACTCATTAAGGTGGAGCTCTGTCACCACCTCCCGAAGGAATCTGAGATGAGTCCATCGAGCTGCCGTACCCTTGTGCAAGTGAGTGGAGGAAGGATCCGTCACTGGAGCTCCGTGCTCCCCTGCTCCACACGCCAAAGTCAACGCCACCAGGAGAAACAGGAGCCCTTTCCATGTAAGTGAACTGAGCTGCCTGATATCAAGTGACTCATTAAGGGCCTGCAAAACTTAAGTAGACCATAGCGTCATTCTCTGGTAGTGGGAACTTTTTGGCTTGAAAGGAGGATTTGATACCCGTAAGCTCACCTTGGGCCTCACCATCGTTAGCAATAGCACATCTGCCCTTGGACAAGCTTGCAAGAAATTGCACAGTACACCTATTCTAACTCTAAATATCTAATTTTTCCAAAGCCCCTGGGCACAAAGATGAGCTGGACCAGCACTGGGGCAACTGAAGAACTCCAAAGCCCGCAATGCAGGTGATAATGGGTGATGGTGGAATCCAGCTGTTCTTACACTGGACAAATACATCAAACTCTGTGTTTTCTCAGCAGTTTCATTTCACCCTCTGCTTGCCCCTTCATCACCTTCCCACCCAAGCCCCTCAAAAGAATGAAAATATCCCATGATGATTAGATTCATCAGAGACAAATGAATCTCATTTTCTATATTTGCAGAAGCCAGGCTAAGAAAAATAGCTCCATGCCCCTAATGGTACAGAAGAATCTATGTTTGCCCAGATGTGGAGAAAAGACTCAAACAGCTGGAAAGGGGCCTGCCATGTTTACAGAGGACAACTGAAACTTCACCACCAGCAACATGGGTCATGGAAGAATTGCCTGTTTCTCTTGCAGTTTTCTTTCTTATTGCAATAATACGGTTGGACTTGATGTTCTTCAAAGGTCTTTTCCAACTTAAATGATTCTATGATTCTATTCTAATAATAAAAGAGGGAAAAGACACCATAGGCTTCTGAGCACTGCTTTCATCATGTAGCCGTGTTGCCTTGTGTGCCCAGGGTGGAAGACTGAATACACTTCAGATTTACTCCTTTCAAGGCATATTTGCTTTAGCAGCTGCTAACCTAGAGGTTAAAAAGAAAGGACAAACTTGCCATCAGTTGCCTTCCATGTGCTGCTCCTGAGAACCTTTCTGCTGGCCGTGGCTCAGATGCATGCTTGCTTGAAAGGGGAGGTAAGTACGTTGTCTTCAAAACAGCTAAATAATAATCTTAAATACATCTGAATTGGAACCACTGTGGCTTGGGAGCACAGGACAAAAATGGTCCACCCTTCTGGTCTCCGTAGGTCACGTAGCCAAATCCAGCAGAGCACAGGAACATGAGATGTAGAGAATCAAATGGAGCAGGAGCAGCTTCCAAAGGAGTTTGTAGACAAGGGAAACTTTTCCCAACTCTAAGGGACACAAGGGTTTTGCAAAACAGATCCCTTGTGGTCTGAGTAAAATGAGTAGAGTCTGCATAAGGGTTAAGCAGATGTACTGTGATGACTGTTTGAGCTCGTGGCTTTGCAGTGTTTGCTATGAAACCTCCAGGCAAGACTTAAAAACCATCCCAGACAGGACACAGACATCACACCTGAATTTTAGGTTCAGTGAATTTGAAAGACATTTCTCCATTGTAAACTCCCCACTGAGCCAGAGCATCTCCAGTCTCTGTTGCTGGTCTCCACCAAATCTCAAGACTTTGCTTAGGTCACAGTTATATTCCCTAAACATCACCTCATGTTTTAGAGAGCTACGACACCTTCAGTGGGATCCTGAGCACAATGCTCTTACTTTGGAATATTCTTTTTGGTCAGGCCAAAGCAATCTTGAAAGCAAATAAATGCTGTGTTTAGCCATTTAGCAACTGGGAGGTCTGAAGGGCTTCCTCCTAAGCTGTGGCACTGAAAATCCAGCCTTATAGAAAAGTAGGTGTCACTGAGAGTCAATGGTCGGGCTGGGTTATCAGATACTGAGGCCAAGGCCTGGATTTTGGGCTTGACTGAGCATCTGTCTTTGCAGAAAGTAGAGAGAACAACAGCATCGCTTCATTCTCAGCAGCTCAATACGTGCCCACTCCAAGTACCAGCTCCCACATTTCACAGCCCACAAAGCCCAGAGAAGGCAGCTATTGTATGATTTATGAGGGGTGTGTTTTGATGTCCCAGAAGTAATTTTAAGCGAGAAGCTGCTTCTCAGATAAACCCCACAAGATATCCCTGGAAGAAAAAAGAACCCGTAGCAAAATAAGGTCTCGATGTGAGCCCAGCCAGTCTACTTCCACAGAAAGGCTCAAACTGAGCCTTTCTCAACATCAGGGTTGGATTCATGTTGGAAAACTTCTTGGATGAGGGTCAGCTAGAACTTGCAAAGCCAAAGGACTTGTCTGGTTCAGGAGTGTAGTCGACGGTTTCCAGCTCCCAACCTCAATGAAAACGCAAGTGCAGAGAAGGGCTCAGTTGAGGAGCAAGGTCAAGGACAGACCCAGCACTGGGGGAGCTCCTAACAGTTCCGTTGTTTTACCTGCCCTGTGTGAAGGGTGTTATTCTCCTTATTTAACCCGTGGGAAGGTCTGGGCTGTCTTTACAAGCTCACCTGGGTCCAAGGCTGAAGCAGAGCTGCCAGGGCAGGAAACGTTATCCTCCTCCTGTGGATGGAAACTGGGACACGCACTGATCCTGTGCTCAAACGCACCAGTGAAGCCCCGGCAGAGCTGTGTCCAGTTTTCCTGATAACAAGGCAATGTTTCTCCCTTTGAATTTGTGCAGTGGTCATCATGTGAACAACAAAACCTATGAGCAGATGGATACCCTTAAGATGACAATTCTGACAGCGTTTACTAGAAAAGTGCTGTAAATTACATCTAAATTAAAAATAAACAGCTGCACACTATTCCCTGCTCCGATTTCCTCATTTCTTTCTATATAAGGAATTTTTTAATTTATTTTTTGTTTGAATTTGGAAGACAAATTTAAAAATTTCCCAGCAAATAGTGCCCGGTCCCACACTTGGGGAGGCATCAGCTTGAAGGAAGACTGAAGGTCTCCTGCACGTTGCTGCCAGAGGCCCTGGGTGACATGGGGGTGGTGGGACAGTGACACCCCGTGACACTTGTCATTAGTCCCACCGTGAGCAAACGACAGACACAGGGGAGGAATCGACAAGGCTTACGGAGGAATCGACAGGCAAGACTTTCTTATTTATAAACCAAATTCCTACCCGTGACAGGTGATGGAGCCTAAATTTTTGTAAAAGTGTTTCAAGCTTCTTTCTCCCTCATCCCTTTGGTTAGGCAATAATCTAATCTAATCTAATTATTTTCTGTTTGGTTTTATAACTCTGTTTCAAAGTCCTTAGGGGAAGTCTCAGACTGAGAACACAACCAGGAGCTGTGTATTCATTAGAAAGGACTTTCTCCTTGTGTTTCAAAAAATACTTGGAGGGTCTTCCACCTATCCTGGGTTTACCTGACATTCTGCTTCTTGAAAACTTGGCCTCTTTGGTCAAGACTTGAGGCCAATCTTCATTAAATCTCAAATATCAGCACCTGCTTGGTGCCACCACACTGGAATGCAAGTCTCCCTCTGTGCAAGGCACCCAACAGCCACTGAGCTGCTGCGGTTTTGGCACCAGCCACCAGAAACCTGAGTTAAGGATCAGGGTCTTTCACACAAACAAAGATTGGAAGGAAAATCATGGGGAGACTCCCAAGGAGGAGCGGATAAAGGTGGCATGGTGGTCCTGTGGCTCCCAGCTCCTCCAGTCTTCCTCCATAGACCATCACAGGATTGAAAGTCCTGGTGAAAAGGTTACTCCATGCACACAAAGAGCTGCATCCTGGAACCATAGAATAGTTTGGGTTGGAAGGGGCCTTTAAAGACCATCGAATCCCCCCCCCCCGCCATAGGCAGGAACATCTTCAGCTAAATCAGGTTGCTCAGAGCCTCATCCAACCCGACCTTGAATGTTTCCAGGGATGGGGCATCTGCTACCTCTCTGGGCAACCTGGGCCCGTGTTCCACCACCCTGATGGTAAACATTTCCTCCTTATATCTAGTCTAAACCTCTTCTCCTTTAGTTTAAAGCGTTATCCCTTGTCCTATCAGTACAGACCCTACTTAAAAGTCTGTCCCCACTTCAAGCATAAACCTTGAAGAGGCTGAAAGGACACCTTCACGGGGAAGGCCACCAGGACCAGCTGCCACAGCTCACGTTTAGAGGCTTCTTCTCCTCTCGGCCAGGTACGAGCCATTTGCCAGCCGTAAATCTCCCGTTACAGCCTCCTCTGCCGTAGAGCGTGCGGGGATTAGCAGCAGCTTTCTACTTTTTTTAGGTTACAGCTGAGCCCAAAGTCCCCAGAAGAAAGGGAGAGTTTCCTAAGTAGCATGACTGACAAGACGGCGAAGAGGGAGTTTATTCACAGCATTATCTAATTCATTCCCTGGCGAAGGAAACTCATCTACTTTCGAGACTTAAAACTTCTAAAGAAGACTGCTATGATCTAAAGAGATTGGCCATAAAACTATTTGTATTGAAAACTTAGCCAGCGTGCCTTTAGTGAACTTCATTCATTAACATTCTTCCTGGCAAGGTTTCCATATCTCAGCGTTCATTTTATACTTTAATTTGGTTAGTAGGTCTTTGTTTAATCGTCCTATTGAAAGGAGAACAAAGAAGGTTTAGGTGATACAGCNAGGAGCAAGGTCAAGGACAGACCCAGCACTGGGGGAGCTCCTAACAGTTCCGTTGTTTTACCTGCCCTGTGTGAAGGGTGTTATTCTCCTTATTTAACCCGTGGGAAGGTCTGGGCTGTCTTTACAAGCTCACCTGGGTCCAAGGCTGAAGCAGAGCTGCCAGGGCAGGAAACGTTATCCTCCTCCTGTGGATGGAAACTGGGACACGCACTGATCCTGTGCTCAAACGCACCAGTGAAGCCCCGGCAGAGCTGTGTCCAGTTTTCCTGATAACAAGGCAATGTTTCTCCCTTTGAATTTGTGCAGTGGTCATCATGTGAACAACAAAACCTATGAGCAGATGGATACCCTTAAGATGACAATTCTGACAGCGTTTACTAGAAAAGTGCTGTAAATTACATCTAAATTAAAAATAAACAGCTGCACACTATTCCCTGCTCCGATTTCCTCATTTCTTTCTATATAAGGAATTTTTTAATTTATTTTTTGTTTGAATTTGGAAGACAAATTTAAAAATTTCCCAGCAAATAGTGCCCGGTCCCACACTTGGGGAGGCATCAGCTTGAAGGAAGACTGAAGGTCTCCTGCACGTTGCTGCCAGAGGCCCTGGGTGACATGGGGGTGGTGGGACAGTGACACCCCGTGACACTTGTCATTAGTCCCACCGTGAGCAAACGACAGACACAGGGGAGGAATCGACAAGGCTTACGGAGGAATCGACAGGCAAGACTTTCTTATTTATAAACCAAATTCCTACCCGTGACAGGTGATGGAGCCTAAATTTTTGTAAAAGTGTTTCAAGCTTCTTTCTCCCTCATCCCTTTGGTTAGGCAATAATCTAATCTAATCTAATTATTTTCTGTTTGGTTTTATAACTCTGTTTCAAAGTCCTTAGGGGAAGTCTCAGACTGAGAACACAACCAGGAGCTGTGTATTCATTAGAAAGGACTTTCTCCTTGTGTTTCAAAAAATACTTGGAGGGTCTTCCACCTATCCTGGGTTTACCTGACATTCTGCTTCTTGAAAACTTGGCCTCTTTGGTCAAGACTTGAGGCCAATCTTCATTAAATCTCAAATATCAGCACCTGCTTGGTGCCACCACACTGGAATGCAAGTCTCCCTCTGTGCAAGGCACCCAACAGCCACTGAGCTGCTGCGGTTTTGGCACCAGCCACCAGAAACCTGAGTTAAGGATCAGGGTCTTTCACACAAACAAAGATTGGAAGGAAAATCATGGGGAGATTCCCAAGGAGGAGCGGATAAAGGTGGCATGGTGGTCCTGTGGCTCCCAGCTCCTCCAGTCTTCCTCCATAGACCATCACAGGATTGAAAGTCCTGGTGAAAAGGTTACTCCATGCACACAAAGAGCTGCATCCTGGAACCATAGAATAGTTTGGGTTGGAAGGGGCCTTTAAAGACCATCGAATCCACCCCCCCCGCCATAGGCAGGAACATCTTCAGCTAAATCAGGTTGCTCAGAGCCTCATCCAACCCGACCTTGAATGTTTCCAGGGATGGGGCATCTGCTACCTCTCTGGGCAACCTGGGCCCGTGTTCCACCACCCTGATGGTAAACATTTCCTCCTTATATCTAGTCTAAACCTCTTCTCCTTTAGTTTAAAGCGTTATCCCTTGTCCTATCAGTACAGACCCTACTTAAAAGTCTGTCCCCACTTCAAGCATAAACCTTGAAGAGGCTGAAAGGACACCTTCACGGGGAAGGCCACCAGGACCAGCTGCCACAGCTCACGTTTAGAGGCTTCTTCTCCTCTCGGCCAGGTACGAGCCATTTGCCAGCCGTAAATCTCCCGTTACAGCCTCCTCTGCCGTAGAGCGTGCGGGGATTAGCAGCAGCTTTCTACTTTTTTTAGGTTACAGCTGAGCCCAAAGTCCCCAGAAGAAAGGGAGAGTTTCCTAAGTAGCATGACTGACAAGACGACGAAGAGGGAGTTTATTCACAGCATTATCTAATTCATTCCCTGGCGAAGGAAACTCATCTACTTTCGAGACTTAAAACTTCTAAAGAAGACTGCTATGATCTAAAGAGATTGGCCATAAAACTATTTGTATTGAAAACTTAGCCAGCGTGCCTTTAGTGAACTTCATTCATTAACATTCTTCCTGGCAAGGTTTCCATATCTCAGCGTTCATTTTATACTTTAATTTGGTTAGTAGGTCTTTGTTTAATCGTCCTATTGAAAGGAGAACAAAGAAGGTTTAGGTGATACAGCAAAGTAATACACTATATTTTATCTCTGGAAAGCCCAGACAAAGTCAGCAGGCTCTGATACCCTCCGATTCAGGTTGGGGTTTTCTTTTTTTTTTTTTTTTAAGTCCCTTTCTCTTCCAGGACGTTTGGAATCACAAATCAGTTGCGGAGCATAAAGATCCTCACTGTACTGAGCTGTGGGCACCTTCAGAAAAAGAAACACCTTGTCAAGCAGAAAAAACCCGATGCTTTGAGGACCCCAGAGAGCCCTGAAGGAAGATTATCCCAGGAAAAGTGCATCCCCAGGACTCCGGGGAGGGATGCTCTGTATTGATATCTCTGCCCTCCAAATAAAAATAGGTAGTTTCTTCTGAGATTTGTGCTTACCCTCTTGATATTAATGATTTTTGGGGGGGTCTGGGTTCAAAACTCATCAAGAAGCTTTGCCCCTGCCCAGTGACTGAGGTTCTTTGCAGCCAGCACCCAACACGGCTGTTTCCTCCAGCACAGCCCACTCCAAAGGAGGATTTATGGGACAAAAAGGATGACCCCTCAGCCCCCCTGCCCTCCCCACCCACCCCTCCTCGTTTCACAACACCCAGAGCTTCTCCCCCGGCCCCAGCGCTGGCCGCAGGAGGGAGCGGGCAGCTCCTGGGCTGGTGTAAACCGACACAGCTCCAACTGACTCCCAACTGACTCCAGATAATCATCTGGCCCCAGAGTAAAGGCAGGATTCAACAAGTTTTTCTCACGGAATAGCTTTTACACTCTTTTCTGGAATTTTCACTACCAATACTCGCCCCGCCGCATAAATCTACTACGTACGGTGCATCAGGAGAGGTGGGAAAGTTCCGCGTCTTCTCTTTCTGCTGTAGGCAGATGGTGAGTTGTCTTCTTCTCACTGAAAACTCTTTAAATTCTATACTTTCTAAACTTTTAACCAGTTTTACTCCAAATACCTGTGGAAATAGGCATTTTCTGGAGGCGGTGCTCATTCTCTGGGATAAAGCTGCCCTCCCGAAAAACCACTCAGAGACATCGATGTTCTACCATGATGTGGGAGACACAAACCAACCCGCAACCCACTTGCTGTGCCCTCTTCCCATGGACGGTGATGTCCAAAACCCAAATCCTAAATGGATTCTATGAGGATTCTAGAATGGATTTCACTCTGAGGGTGGTGAGATACCAGCCCAGGTTGCCCAGAGAAGTTGTGGATGCCCCGTCCCTGGAGGTTCAAGGCCAGGTTCAACGGGGCTTTGAGCAACCTGGTCTAATAGGTTGCTCAAACCTCCTGTTGAGCAACCCATGGCAGGGGAACTGGAACTAGATGAACTTGAAGGTCCCTTCCAACTCAAACCATTCTATGATTCTCTGGTTCGGAGGAACACAAGTGCCCAACCATAAAATCAAGCAGCGAACTAGAGGAGCAGCCCTAACTCCGGTGGAAGTTATGGAGAAGAAACATAACCCATGAAGTTACAGCAGCAAATACAAACATCTGGGGAAGCAGCTGGGTTGTTGGGTAGTACCAGGGGCTGGAAAGAAGGTCAGTGCCACATGGCTGCTCAGGAGGGAACTATTTTTGGAAGGTGATTATTCTTTTATAGCCCCGATTCCTGCTACACACCAGCACAAGGGAAAGGGGAGGCAGGTTCTGCAGGGACCAGGGCTGGCTTCAAACTGGTGACCCTGGGGGTGAAGGGCCCCTTCTCCTGTTACTAATCCCGTCAGCCACACAAGCCTCCTGAAAACGATGCTTTGGTTTTATTGCTGCAGGGGTCACTTATAAAAATCATAAAACCCACAGGGTAGGAAACCAACCCGGCGGCAGCAACGCATGGAAATAGCTGAGCGGCTGCCGGGATGGACGGCAAAGTTCAGCCCTCCCAGGGAACCCTGAATAATTCAGCTGATTAAATGTGAGAAGTTGTGATTAATGGGAGGGGAGGAGGAAAGAGATAAACAACTTACCAAAAGCTAGTTTTTTCTTTATTATTGCAACCAGAAACGACCAAAGATGGTGGGTTTTTTTCTGTTTGTATTTTCTGCACATTACACGCGGCGAGAAACAAGAATCAGGTTTGCAACATTCAACAATTCAAAATAAAATTAAAGAAAAATAAAAATATAATCAAACCCAAGAACTTTCTTGACTGGTAATTAACAGGGACGGAATATAAACGAGGTGGCATCAAACAAAAGAAAGTAACAGTGCACTTTTAATAAACCAATTTCATCCCTATCTCCACTGATTTGCAATTTAACACTTCTCTCAGCAAAGCCTCATTTCCCTAACTAGACCTGTACTTTTAAAAACATTCATGACCGATTCATGCTCATTAATATCAATTTGGATGCATTTAAAAAAGAAAAATAACGCTTAATATCTGCTCAACAGGTTAATGGGCCACAGTCTCAACCATCAGATGTTCCTCACTCTACGGTTCAAAGTAGAAATATCCCCAAATTAACCAGTGAAGTCTGAATGCTCCCTATGGCTTTAGAAATAAAAGGTATATCTGTTTTTTTTTTTCCCCTAGATTGATATTTTATTTAGCTCTGAGACCCATTGCTCTACAATATCTAATACTGCCTTGTTTATTTTATTTCTTCATTCATTTTTCTCTGCAATTTTCCCCTTCGTTTTCAACGGGGAATACAATTTGGATTCACTTTATTGGTCTTTCCAAAGGGATACCCCAAAGCAGAGTAACAACACACCTTCTGGCCTCAACGCTCTCCTGCATCTCCTCCATCTAAGTGGGAGCCCGGTGGTTTTTTGGCAAACTCACTTAAAAAAAGAAGAAAAAAGAAGAAAAAAAAAAGGCTCAGCTCCAGCTTAACACACTGTAGCCACCCTTAAAAGTGCGGAGCTCCCTGGCCTAAGCTGGCGATTCAGAAGGCATTTAAGCACACGTATAACCAAGTGTGGGAACAGGCTCCTTGAAGGCAATAGGATTACTCACTTCTTAAGAAGTTACCACATGTTTAAGTATCTGAATCGAGGGCTAATTACGGTGCTGGCCTCCTCCTCCTCCTCTGGCTCTCACCGCTGGGGCAGAGCTCGCCAATCCCTTAAAGCCATGAGGACAAGGCGTTCACGTCGCACGGGCTTTTAATAGCTGCTAGGTTTGTATTCTCAGGCAAACCAAACATAAAAATCCTCAAGCCCTAAAAAAAGACTTTATTTTATTTTATTATTATTATTTTTTTAAAAAAAGTACTTTATAAATATCAGGTATTCACACGTGTGAAAAAATCGTTTTAATGGGAAGTGTTTTTACACACCAATGAAATGTACAAGCCATGAAAAGGTACATTGATAAAGACTAAAAAAAACCAAAACAAAACCAAAACAAAACAAAAAACCCAAAGTATAAAATATATTACAGGTCCACCGAAATAAATTCACACGGGAGAAAAAAAATCGACACAATAGAAACTTTCCTTTTTTTTTTTTTTTTTTTTGAAAAATAGAAGATATATCACAAAAGCTTGAACGTGTTTATTTTATGTTAGTACTAAAAATCAAGGAAAAAAAGCTTCATATATTCTCATCACAAAAATATTTACCAGCCACTTTTTATTTCCACCTTAGGATTATCTGGCTCAGCAGGGGTAGAGGCTGAACTGCACCCAGACTAGAGAAATCTCCTTCCAGAAGGTCTCCTGGGTTTACAACTTACTGCAATTTACATTTTCTCCTCATCTCGGCTCCTTGCTGCAAAGGTCGGAGAGGGATGAATGACAAATTGGGAAAGAACAGGAGAGGGATTTGTATTTACAACATTCATCTTTGCTGCTGCCGAGCCACGGGAGCGGGAGCGGTACCGTCAACTACCCGAGTCTTCGTTAACGCTCTGTGCAAATTGCCCTCAGGAGGCGAAAGGCAGCACCAGAATGGACCCAAATCCAACCCCTTGGGCTCAGCTGGGCTGCTCCAGAGCTTTCTCCTCATCCCTCCCGCCCCGGTTCACTCCAGCATCCCCAACTGGGAGACACGAGGTGGCTGGTCCCCCTCCCCTTTTACCACCACCACCATGCCCTGCGATGGGGCGGCGAGAGCGGGGACCTGAGTCCCCTGCAGGGTCCTCAGTGCGCCTTGTGCTTCCTCTTCTTGTGTTTTTTATCCTTCTTTTTGTTGGCACACTTGGAGCAGAACCACTGCATCTCTTCCGGGGGGGCAGTCGTGATCCCGACGCAAGGCCTGCGAAGGAGATGGGGAAAAGATTGGAAAATATTGTCCGGTTTGAGTGGAGCGACGTGATTTTTGCTTCTCCCCCAAAGAAATGAAAAATTTTTCAGCTGGAGACAAGTTCTGGCCTTCAAATTAATATACCAAATTATACTATCATTATCTTAATGAATATAACGATCGAACAGAAACCTAAAACCTACTTGCTCTGAAACAACAACAAAAAATGAATGTATAGAGGACACCCAGATAAGAACTTAAATAGAAAACACAAGATCACTTTCAGGTATCACAGGTTATATTTAAAAGAATTTCAAAGGCTTCTTTAACACATTTGCAAGAAAAAAAATCCCAGGGTTTTATGCAGCTGCGTAAGAAAACGCCTAAAAAGTGATTAATTCCCTCCAACCCTTTTATAGGAGCTGACATTTATATCACTGCTCACACAATGCTTCCTAATTTGAAATGTCTGTCTGTACACACAACGCTTGTAATCCTGGAGTTCTCTCAAAATTACTGGAATCAGCAAAATTTCCCAGCACTTTCAAAAACAACTCTTATCGCCGACGCCCGTTAATTAAAAAGTAACTCTCCTTCATAGCTTAAAATCTGCTTTTTTTTTTTCAAATTCCAGAGAAGCAGAGAGAGAAAATATCTCCCAGATTATTAAATTGGATGCAGCAAAACCATTCAAACACTCCTGGCGTCAGGAATCATTAAAAAAAAAATGAGTTTTTTGGATAATATAGCTCCAGTCTGCCAGGGAATGGCAAATGAGGATGAAGGAGAGGAACTTACCAGTGATACCAATCGTCGCAGCCGTCACAACCTATCATTGGACTGCCATCATCTGGTTTATTACAGCCAGGGCAGATCCAGATCTGGTTGCCCCACTCGTCTCGGATCTGGTGCAAAGAAAAAACCAAAAAGATAAGAAAATTAACCCAGGTTTGCAGCGAGGGCTGAGCAGGCAGCAAAATTGATTCTTTTTTTCTTCATTCAGTTGGGTTTTGATTAAAAAATAAGTTTCTTGCTTATCCCACAAAGCTGCTCTACTACTACTACTACATGGTCACTATTTCTATTTATGAATTCTCCCGTCGTTAAAGCATCCAGAGTTGTGTTGGACTTTATTTCCCTCGCGGACAAAAGCGCCCGTTTTGTTGTCCTGTAAACCAGTAAAGCCAGTTGTACCACCCCCACCTTCCCCACTGGCAAGCAGGGTTTCGGGACACAATTCCTTCCCTGTCTATGGGGAGACTTTTTAAAACTCTACCCCCGTTAAGGGCAAGAAGGAGCAAGGGCAGCCCCTGAGTTAAGACAGACGGTGGCCTTGGATGCGCGTAAAACCCACAGCGCCGTGCGCGCATGTGGCCGTATTACTGATTAGCCAAAGCCTTCAACTTCAACTGGCTGATAAGATCAGGGTACGAAGAAAAAAGTTGTTACTGAGTAACTTTCCATTCCCCTTATGACATTTACGGCAGAGCACAATTTACTAAAGGGTAAACGAAACGAGAGAGGCAGATCATTTACAGTACCAGGCAGCTGCTTACTGGATTTGTCATATTCAGGGCTTTATGATTTTGATTTATTTAATGTCTATACCCCTGCTAGAGACATTATTGGTATTTTTAAATTTCAAGTGGTTTCTTTAAGGGTTCCTTGGTTAAAACACACAGGTCAAACGGCCCCAGATCCACCCAAAGAAGTGCAATGAACAACGCAAAGTACAAAATGTCTGGGTTAGTACCCCGATTTCATCATTTCTTTACCAGGATTTGCACATTATCGCTGAATCTCAAAAACATAAACTGTTTTGTTCTCTGCTTTTGTGCGTTACTGCATTTACACGTATCTAAGGCAACAATTTTTTCGCCATCTGTACAGCCTACGAAAACAGTATTACAAAGTAGGAGATGAATTGCCCTAAATGCTCTTAGGAAAGAAACCCAAAAGAACCGCTACCCAGTGGTCTGTACATCTTAAAGCTCTTCCCGAAAAATCAATAGGCATGTACCAGAGCTGCAACCAACACTTCATTCTCCACTGACTCCTCTTACAGCCCTGAAATTATTTTTTTGTAATGAGGATTTTCTGAAAACAGAAAATACAAACCCCAGAAATGTTAAGCAGGGAACAATCCCCTTCCCAACAGTGAAATGTAGTAGGCAGCATCACATGAGCTTCATTCTCAAACTGATTGATTGCACAAATCACCCCCAGCTACGCATCAAATCTCACATCTGCAAAGTCATTTTAAGTTGCTAGAGAAGCAGCTTGCTTGGCAGGTCCATCCTCTGAAGAAAGGTCCTGCACTTGGAAGGCACCCACCCAGGGTGCTGCCTGGTTCAGGCACTAGCGAACCAGGGAGCTGTAGGTGACATTGCCTGAAGTCCCCCCATGAGGTGCTGGAGCAGGTCCAGAGAAGGGCAACGAAGCTGCTGAGGGGTCTGGAGAACAAGTCCCATGAGGAGAGGCTGAGGGAGCTGGGGGTGTTCAGCCTGGAGAAAAAGTGGCTGAGAGGAGACCTTATAGCTCCCTATATCTACCTGAAAAGAGGTGGTAGAGAAGCTGGGGTTGGTCTCTTCTCTCATGTAGGAAATGACAGGACAAGAGGAAATGGCCTCAAGTTGTGCCAGGGGAGGTTTAGGATGGATATCACAAAAAATTCTTCACCAAAAGTGCTGTCAAACATCANAAGAAATTCTTTGCTGTGAGGGTGGTGAGGCACTGGAACAGGTTGCTCAGGGAAGTTGTGGCTGCCCCATCCCTGGAAGAGTTGAAGGCCAGGCTGGATGGGGCTTTGAGCAACCTGGTCTGGTGGGAGGTGTCCCTGCTCATGGCAGGGGGTTGAAACTGGATGACCTTTAAGGTCCCTTCCAACTCTAACCATTCTATGATTCTATGAAGTATTTAAAAGATGGGGAGACATGATGCTGTAGGACATGGTTTAGCAGTAACTTGGGCAGTGCTGGGTTAACAGTTGGACTCAATGATCTTAAAAATATCTTCCAACCATAACGATTCTAAGATTCTATGATTAGAAGACAGACACCCTAATTCACCCAAACTTAAGTTTTTCAGGGGGGATTGTTTGGTTGCAGAATTACCTGCCTCAGGCTTTCAGGGGCTGGAGTGGTTCAGGGTGGTCTATAACCATCGAAAACTCTGCCTGTTTGTTAAATAAGAACTTGGGGCTGCTGAATGAGGATGTTAAAAATATTGCCCAACTTCTCATTCCTTAATGAGCCAAGGGTCGTGGAAGGAGGGACAGTATGTGACTGAGGATGCTATTTTAGTACAAACCGCTGAGAGTTAATGATAAGAACACGCTTACCTAGATGTTATCCTACAGGGAGATCCCACATCCTATCTTCCTTTTTTTCTTAATAAACTCTAAGATCATCTTCCTGTCCTCCCCTGCAGAAGGGAGCTGTGCACCTCTGTCACGCTGGCTCCAATCTTATCTCTACAAGAGCTTTCCCGTGTGATGTGGCAAAAAACATTTCATCATTCTGTGTCCTGGATTCCCTTCTTCCCAAACTCTCTCCTGGCTTTTTGACTTGTGAACGTCTCACACCAGGAGTCTCTCTGCCTCTGCACAGAGCTGGATCCTAATGGAATAAAGCCCTGGCTTTAACTATAATGTTGAAGAAAGAAATAACCTGGAACCTACATGTCCTCTAAATTCTCCAAAAGGTGCTAAGAGTGTTACCACCCTTCTTGCTCTCTACAACTCCCTGAAAGGAGGGTGCAGTGAGGTGGGGGTCAGCTTCTTCTCCCAGGTAACAAGGGTTAGGACAAGAGGAAATGGCCTCAAGTTGCACCAGGAGAGGTTTGGACTGGATATTAGGAAAATTTTCTACACCAAAAGGCTTATCAAACATTGGGACAACCTGCCCAGGGAAGTGGTGGAATGTCCATCCCTGGAGGTACTTAAAAGTTGGGCAGATGCGGTGCTGAGGGACATGGTTTAGTGGAGGTTTGTCAGTGTTAGGCCCCGATGTTTGGACTTGATGACCTGAAAGGTCCCTTCCAACCTGGTCAATTCTATGATGCCAAGTACCTAGGAAAAGTTCTAGGTTTTCTTTCTTTAAACTAACATCATCTCTTAAGTTATTTGCTTTAAATGCTCACTGAAGAAAACTGGATGCAGCAGAGAATTTTTGGATATGTTTCTTTCTCAGAGTGAATCTAATCTACGTGCTACTGTAACAGGAGAGAGTGACACCATATGTATGGCTGTGATCCAGGAGGTAAGGATGTGTCCTGCACCCTAAAGACAACACACAGCCTCTAGTGCTGTAAACAACTCAGGAGTGAAATGTAGCAACTGTTACAGAGATCAGTAACGTGATACAACAGTTTGAGTTTGGGAGGAAGAGCACCTTTTCCATTAGAAATGGCAGGGCAGAGTTACATAAGGAATCATCATAAACCAAAAATAATTTAAAAAAAAAAAAAGAGAGAAAAATCATGCATATGTTGCAATTAAATTACAGGAATCACTTCCATCCCTGGAAGAGTTCAAGGCCAGGCTGGATTGGGTTTTGAGCAACCTGGTTTAGTGGGAGGTGTCCCTGCCCATGGCAGGGGGGTTGGAACTGGATGATCTTGAAGGTCCCTTCCAACTCTAACCATTCTATGATTCTACAATTTGTAATAGAAGCAAGTTTCAGGTGGTTTGAAGGTGAGGTTTTTAAACTGCTACCCATGACAGACGAAGCAATGTGTCCCCAACCAAGCTGGAATTTAGCCAGGAGAGGGAGGATAACTACACTGCTGCCATGGTTAATGGCATCTACTGCTCTTCAAGGACCAGGAACGGTCAGAACTTTCATTTCACATGGCATTTAAAGTAGATGTTCTTTCAGAGAATGCAGTTCCTACATCATGTGGGATGGGAGACTTTTCTAAAGGAATGAAGAAGTCTTAATGCTACCAGACAGAGGCCAAGTTCAAAGCTTATGTCAAACAGACTAACGACCTGTAGAATAATGAACTATCTACAGACTTTCTGTGATTCACAAACATTTGCAATTTCTCTATGTTGAAGAAACCAGAAAAGAGATTAGTGGACTTCACACATTTCAAATGAGTCAAAATTCTTGATGTTGCATGAAGGTTTTGTACTCTACCTGACTGACAGCAAAATCTATGGCAAGCTTGACATTTGAGATTTCAATTCAGCACTTACGAAAGCATCTATAAAAAACCTCTCCAACTCCAAAAATAAACGCTCTCGCTCAGCTAGCAGAAAATACCAAGTGGGATAGAACTGGACTTGTTAGGAGAAACTTAAACATTCAATCGGGAACACAGAAAAAAAATCAAAGTAGTAGTGTTTTAATCAAGTTATCACCCCCTGAAAATATATGCATGGAAGAACAGGCTGAATAAAGTGTAGCTTAATAGAGAGCAACATCATAAGCCCAGGTGCCATCAGTTTGAGCTCCTGAGTTCACCCAGGAGCTCAATAGTTGAAGAGATGAATGTCACCAGCACTGGGACACGATGTGGTGCATGTTACCTACCACGTAAGTACTGACGGTCTCGGTCACCACGCTCCTAACTGGAGCTTTGGAACCTCCTGCTGCTGAGACGGCTGGAGAAGGTGGTGGGATGAGGACTGGAGAGACGGTAGCCTGGGGTGGAGGAGGAGCTGGGGCTGGAGGAGGGGTGACGTGAACAGGAGCTGGTACTGGTGATGGCACAGGTGGAGGTGTTTTGGGTCGGTTGACAGGAGTAGCATTTTTGGCCTCTGGAGCTGGCACCACTTTGCTGATGACTCTGTAGGACCAAAACCGAGACTTGTTAGGAGCTGATGGGAAAGAAAGCAAGGATCCATCACTGATTAGACATAAAGAAAACATAGTGCAGCTAATTGATATCACCTTTAAGCCACCAAAGAGGCTGTTTCAACCCAACACAAGGACTGTTGTCATTGCTACACCCATCCAGGGAATAAAGCAATTACAAAGTGAACACCACGACAGCCTGAACCACTCTACAGTCGCTGTCAGAGAAATATTCTCTGAGGCTTTCCTAAACCTTGTTTCGTTAAGTTTTATTACATTAGCTCAATTTGTGGGAAATATTAGAAAGGAAAGTTAATCAGCTGTGAACAGCACTGATTTTAATCTTCAAACTGAGAGACGATATCATCCTCTTAAGATCCTACATTAGGGGGTTCTCCAAATATTTGCTAGTTTGGTATTTCTTTCCCCAAATGTTTATGAAAGCAGCAGTGGATCCAGTCAGGACAAATAAATGACGCACACGATATACTCAGCAGTTAAAATATTGCTACTTACTCGAGTAGCTGAAGTAGACAGGATGTAGTTCTAGTAAATACACAGTATAGAATAATCTTGCCCAGGAAGGGGGAATACATAGAGGACCCAACGTTTATTAATGAATGTTGATACACAGTGTTATTGATGTGCATGAGATTTAACGGACAAGCCAGAAAAAGCCCTTACCATAAAGGCTCTAGGTTAGAAAAACAAAGAGAAGGCAAAGGATGTTTTAGAAAACAAACCCCCCAAACCCCCCTCAAGCAAAACAAAACACAGGGTAGGTCTATTTGTTTTACCATATTTTGGTAAATCATTTAACTAACTTATTTATGTTGGAATGGTAACTGTGGGAGGGAAATTGACTTGTGACAGGACTGTAGGAAGAAAATGATTTGAAGAAAGGTTAGACATTCCAGGGAGGAGATCTTAAGGAGGCAAAAAGCAGAGACATTAATAGGAAAACCATGACGAAAATCAAATTCCAACAACAACTCCTTACAACCAGGAAAGTCCAGCTCCACCGTCAGTGGGAATTTTACATTCAACTTTAGAATTTATGGCTCCCCTCTTAGAATATTCAACAGGCAGTATCATTAGGAGTGGAGACAATGTCTGCATTTCAAGTCAATAAAGCAAGCCATCGTTTGAGAAAGGCTTGGAATTCTACAGCATTTAATGCTTGGCTGAGCTAATAAGTGGTTTTCTCCCAAGATGTGCCACTTGAACCAGTAAATCAGAACGATGGCAGACTACAGCAAAAACACACTTAATAAAGGGAAACAGAGCCATGGGTTTGGTATTTCTGCGTCGCCTGCCAATTGCAGCATCACACCTACCTTCCGACCTACTACGAGTGACCAGGGGAAGAGAACCAAGACCAATGAAGTTTAGAAACCTGGAGTTGAGCAGAATCTAAAAGGTGTTAGATGACTTTCCATCAGCAACGCTGAAGATATTCGTACCGCTTGATGTCCCAGCGGTTCCTTCAGGTGCCTAATCTGGGAGCTCAGGCTCTTTTTATGTGTCAATAAGGCACTAGACTGTGTGTCAAAGTATAGGACTCCTAATTTATGTTGTCTGTGATTTGCAGAAGGAAGGGAGTCCTGGGATCGAGGACAGGGACCTGCTGGAATGGGTCCAGAGGAGGGCCATAAAGATGATCAGAGGGCTGGATCACCTTTGCTGTGAGAACAGACTGAAAGAGCTGGGGTTGTTCAGACGAGAGAAGACTCCGGGGAGAACTCAGAGCCCCTTCCAGTCCCTAAAGGGCCCCCAGGAGAGATGGAGAGGGACTCTTGATCAGGGAGTGTAGTGACAGGACAAGGGGTAATAGTTTTAAACTGAAAGAGCAAATATTTAGACTAGGTATTAGGAAGAAATTCTTTCCTGTGAGGGCGGTGAGGTACTGGAAGAGGTTACCCAGAGAAGCTGTGGATGCCCCATCCCTGGAGGTGTTCAAGGCCAGGCTGGATGGGGCTTTGAGTAATCTGGTCTACTGGAAGGCGTCCCTGCCCATGGCAGGGGGGTTGGAACAAGATGATCTTTAAGGTCCCTTCCAACTCTAACCATTCTATGATTCTATGATTTAAGGTTCTTTCCAAACTAACCCATTTTATGATTTTATGACTATCACACCATCCTGGGAATAACCTACACACAAAATCCAGTCTCTTTCTCCTCTTAATGGGGTACACCCAAAATCTCACTGTTATCTCCCACCAAAAAGCCTCCTCTTTGGCTCTTGAATGTCCATGATGTGTTTCGGGCTCAACGAAAGTCTTAGCGTGTGGCTTCCTGGAGCTCCCGCCTGACTAGTCACCCCAACTCAGATGCTGTTTCTGTGCCTTCCTCCTTCCACAGCTCCTACAGAGAGCTCTGGCTCCCAATGCTGAATGCCTAAGACCTTGGTTGGTGGCAATACTCTCATGGTTTGCAAAGTCACTCTCGTGACTTGAGAGCCACCTCTCAGAAAAAAAAATAAAAATGGAATAATAAAAGCGAGGAGAGGGACAGACAGCCAAAAATTTGGCACTGTAGAAGTAATTTGGATGGTTTTAAACGTCATTACCCCTTCTTTCCCTGCCTCCCTCTTCTACCCCCTGCAAGTAAACAAAGTCCTGCTATGAGTTCTTCAGGGAGTCAACCCTCTTTGAGTCTAGACTAGGAAATGTATCAGCTAATAGGATTTTAAACACAACTTTGCACACAGTGTAAACAGTTTTAAAGAAGTATTAGCTAATATGATTTGAATAAGAGTGACCATGCCCAGCTAACATATGAAATTAAATGACATAGTTTCTTGGGTTAGATAAAGCCGGGTTCTCCTCCTGAACAGGGTCTTCGAAGCCACTCTGTTAATAACTGCAGAAGGAACATCACATGTGAAATCTTCCAAAACTACAAATATTCATTAGCGGGCGACACAGACTCATTGATTGGCTGGTTTGCTTGAAGTGTGCAATTAGGACATGTTCAGTATATAGGGCAGGTTGTTTATCTTGATTTTAGAGCTCAGTTATCAAAACAGGAGATCGGCATTTCGGAGCACGCTTGGGCCTACCACTCCCTTGGGCTAATGAAGTTCAGAGACTTTAGACTCCCGAGTGGAGAAATGACTGGCTTTGTGCTACACCATCAGAAGTGATGGAGTAATCTCAGCGAGGGTGGTTTAGCCTGTCCTCCATCCTGAAGAAGGGGCTGCATGCACAGTAATATGGAGGTGGGGAGAAATCAAAGGGAAATAGCGATCCCACAACTAATAATTAATGTTACTTCAGACTTGGAAAGAAACCTGATATCAAAACACTATGTAAATGATGGCAAGATTTATGAGCTCTGTTTTATAGACAGGAAAATTGAGGCAGAGAGCACGCTGCAAGTAGGCGGTACTCACTACAGCAAAGCTTCGATCCTCCTGGTACCCAGGTCTCTGCTGGGAGTTAAACTCTACATTTAGACATCACCATACATCCATCGTTACCTTCCTTCCCAAACATGCTTCTCATACGATTCCAATATCACCACTTGTATATTAAAAATCTCTAAGTACAATACTAAACATGACAAAATTTCACCCTACCCTCCAAAATCCAAGAAATCCAAAACTGAGGCTGGATTAACAATCAAACACAAATCAACACTGACCACCAACACCACACTCAAGAGTCCTGAGACAAGAATGACACTTCTCTGCAGGCTGTTTGTCTGGCAATGTCTCACAAACATGTTACACACTGAAAGATAAAAAGTCAGTTAAAAGTTGTTTTTCAATCAAAATAGTTCCTCCAGAATGAAGGGGTGTGAGAAAACCCTTGGAATAGATGTGGTAATAAGAGCTTCCATAAATCATAAGTAAAGGTTACCACTCCCTTTAAAAAAGAACCCCAGAATTAATGTAAACATTGTGTATCTGTTTGTGTCCAATCTAAATTAATTTTGGATTTTTTTTTTAAATGCCAGCAGAACCTGGGTGTCTTTAGAATTGAACCAACGCATGTTAGACCTCTTCATAATGGTAGAGTGAATGAAAGCCCATGTTCATCATTACTCTGGGGCAATTGCCCCATTCACAGCTAAACATCTAAACCCAAACAGGATGAAAGCCAAGTTTTTGCAGGAAAAAGTGCAAATTCTACCAAGATTTTAAGTGTTGCCATGGGTCAGTTGATTTATAATTGGCTCTAACTGGCCTGAGCTGTGACACGCTGCATCTGGAGCAAACGGAGTCTCCAAGGTGTGAAACGGTTTCCCATCTTTGCAAGTCATTTATTTGATTTAATTCTGATCCTTCTGGTTGAAAGCCCCGTTGACTGCTTCATACAAACACGGAGGAAAAAAAGACACGTGTGTCCAAAGGAAATGGCTTTTCAAAAAATAGGATAATGAGCCACAGGGCTGAATGATTGCTACGGGTGATGGGCTGCAAAAAAAATGTACTTTCAAAAGTCTAGGAAAAAAATCACAGCAATCTTTGGTTTTTGGAGAAAGAAGCAGTTTCACATAGGCTCTGCCTAAAGGAAAAATGACATTTGAAAAGTCCTAATTATTTTCTGAACCCGTGACCTATTTTTAAGCAAGGAGCAGGAGCTAAAGGGGTCTTTGTGTGTAGGAAAATGACACCATCAACTGTGCTGACATAATTAAAACTAGTGCAACTCCCTTGGATTATTACAAGTGATATTATTATCTATTAGCATTGATATGCCCTTATCGATATAAGTTCCTTGGTGCTAGAAAGTTAAATGGTGTGACTCTTTTATTACTGAAAAATCTCACACCTGGAACTGAGATTGTTGCAGCAGAAAAAAGAAAAAAAGAAATAAAGAAATATACTCTAAGACCTATGGGTAAGTGTCAAAAACACCTAGGGGAATTAGGAAGATTTCCATATGGTTTAGATTCTTCACAGATTAGAGGTGATTTTGAAAATTTTATTCCAACCCTGGAGGAGAATCAGTGTAATTTAAGCTCTGCAATGTAGGCTAATTCCCCTATTACTTTTAGAAAGGGAAATTCAGTTTTTATCTCTTATGCCCTGCTGAATATTTTCTTCTGTGCAAACAAGTCCAATTGGCAAATGCAAGCTCCACAAACACACGCTATGACCAGCTCATGAGTTTGCAGGGTGCCAAAATGCATCAAACCTCTGGTGGAGCCCCTGGCAATTTTGCAAGTGAAAAGACTTCAGTACTTAAATTTCAAATAAAAATAAGAATAATAATAAAAAAATAAAATCATGGGATCAATTGCCTGCACTGTGATATTCTTCTCTATCAAGGAAAATGAACTATGAACTTTTATTCCAAGACACCATCCATTTTTGTGGACGCTGCCTGGTCACATACAAATGGCACAACTTCCCCGTAAAGCACGATGACTTTCGGTGGTGCACATGGAGCTCAACAACCCGTTCTCCATCAAACCCCTGCAAACACCCCTTCCTTGGCAAATGAGACTAGGGATTTCGCAGCCATCGTGTCACCTAATCCCATTCACAAGTTTGCTGAGTTTCATTTTAAAACCGGTTAATCTTTTTTGTCCCCACCATCACCCTCTTCCAGGATCTCACTGCTCCGGTGGCACAGAAACCTCTTCCAATTTCCAGCCTACATTCATAGCCAATTAATTCTCATTTGTTTGTGTGCCAACATTGTTCTTTAGCTTAAATAGCTTTCTCCCTCCAAAATGTTTACTTGCCTGATGTATTTGTAGCCAGCAATCATATCCCCTCTTCACATGCTAGACTAAACACACAAAGTTGCTCTCCTCTCCATGACACAGCCTCCCCTATGCTCCTCCTGACACTGCTCCCAGACCTCCTCTGCACCTGCTCTTCCCAATTCATCTTCTCTGAACACAAACTGCCTTCAAGAATTTCAGATGAAGTATAAAGAGGTTCTTAAACGATGGCCCAGACACTCAGAAACTTACAATCATAGAGTGGTTTGGGTTGAAAGGGACCTTAAAAATCATCTTGTTCCAACCTCCCTGTCATGGGCAGGGACACCTCCCTCTAGACCAGGTTGCTGAAAGCTCCATCCAGCCTGGTCTTGAATGCTTCCAGGGACGGGGCATCCACAACTTCTCTGGGCAACCTGGTCCAGTGTCTTAGCACCCTCCCAGTAAAGAATTTATCCCTAATACTGAATATAAATCTACCCTCTCTGAGTTTAAAACTGTTACCCCACTCTACTCCCTGATCAAGAGTCCCTCCCCATCTCTCCTGTAGGCCCCCTTGGGTACTGGAAGGCTGCTATATGGTCTTCCCAAAGCCTTATCTTCTCCAGGCTGAACAACCCAAAGTCTCTCAGCCTGTCTTCACAGCAGAGGTGTTCCAGTCCTCTGATCATCTTTGTGGTCACTTAGACTATCTCTGCTAAAATTACCTCTTGCAACGACATCCTACAGTCTTATATCATGTTGGCGACTGTCATCCTGTGATCAACTAATGACCCCTCATTCACTTAATGCACTCACCGTAGTGATACACCTACTGATCAGTTCTTCATTTCTGGCTGAAGTTTCTACTGACCCACTCCAAATGCAAAGCCTTAACTGCCATTTTTATTTTATGGAATTAAATACTATTTATTTCCCTCACTTCTATTCAAGAGGATCCAATTCTTTCCAGACCATCAGCTGACCCTCATTTGTACTGACATGGTCCTTCAACCTCAGTGCCAACAAAAGGCACGGGTGTTCTACATCTTTCTGTGATAAAATGATAGGACAAGGGGGAATGGTTTTAAATTGGAAGAGGGTAGATCTAGACTAGATACTAGGAAGAAATTCTTTCCTGTGAGGGTGGTGAGGCACTGGAACAGGTTGCCCAGAGAAGTTGTGGCTGCCCCATCCCTGGAAGAGTTTAAGGCCAGGCTGGATGGGGCTTTGAGCAACCTGCTCCAGTGGGAGGTGTCCCTGCCCATGGCAGGAGGGTTGGAACTCGATAATCTTGAAGGTCCCTTCCAACTCTAACCATTCTATGACTCTATGAAAATTTTAAATGAAGTTATTAAATTAAACTCATCCTGAAATACCTCCTTGAGCATATTGACTGGTAACCTCCTCTTTGGTAATTTAAGCTCTCTTACAACTCTCAGTTGTTTTCTTCCTTTGAGCCAGTCCCTTACTAGTAAGCAGTTCTTCTGCCTAGTCCTGTCTTTGCTGGCTTCGCTATGAATGTCCTGTGTGATAGTATTAAACATTTTCCTGGAATCCAGCTTGGGTCTGTCATCTTTTATTCGTCCAGAAGAGAGCATTCTTTCTTCCAACGGAAAGAGAGACGTCAACTTTATTCCAATGTCTCAGCTCTTCTCCATGGCAGCTGAGACCTTCCCTTGGAGGGTACGGTATTGATCTTCTGTGCTCAGCAACTGGTTCTCCAGTCCAGGAGAAACCACTCCAACTCTAATCATTCTATGATTCTATGATTTTAAAATAAGAAGGAATGTATTAAGAATCACTTGTTTCTGAGTCTGTTAATACACAACATTTTTCTTCTAGTACTTGGGAGAAACATTATCCCAATCCTTGACTCCAGTGCGTAAAGGCCCCTATGTTTTGCTTCCCAATTTATTATGGTAATTTCCATTGCTGAGATTCTACTGCCGTTATCCATCTTGCCCCAATATTCAGTAAAGGAGAGAATGAACACAGGATCAGCAGGAAGGTATTCTCTCTGTTCTTGGATCATACCTGTATTATCCTTCACCTTTTCCCTGTCTTCATTTCCATGGTCCTCTTTCTTCCCTTCATTTCTTACTAGCTCATTATCCTTCATAACATTTAATTCGGCTTGACTTCAAGTGTGACTTTACTGCCTTCTGCCTTGAAGACATAACTTCTTTGCTAACCATCCTTTCCTCCTAGAGGTATGATCCTTATTCCCAACATCCTTTTGGAAGGAGTTAATCACACAGTTCCGTAGCCATTTCCTCCAAGTGCCCCCCTCCCACAGGCAGCAATCACCACTTTTGAATCCATTAGGTCTGCAGACCAGCTGACATTTCTAGGTAACTCCTTTGGTTTACAGGCATTTGCGCTCTCAAAACTGAATTACAGGTTTTCTACTGTTTATTTTTCCATTGCTTTAAGTGAAACAGAGTTCTGCCCTTGGCCTCGCCCTCTGTATCTGTTACACCAGGGTATTTCTCCCAACAACCACAAACACCTTTCTGCTGCTGATGACTCCTAAATCTCCCTCCCATTCTTTCTCACCATTCCGACTTACATCTCCGGCTGGTTCATCGCCAGTCTGACAACACAAAACTGAGCTGGTAGCGTGGCATCTTGGTATCTTTCATCTTCTCTTCTCTCTTATCATCAATAACAAACTGCTCAGAGCTTCAGCGTGAAAACCACCTGGCATTATCCCCTTCTGCTGAGCTCTCAACAGCAAAACCAGAAGCTGGTAGAACATGTTTATGCTCGCAAGCTCTTTGCAAACTTTCTCTTATGTCTTCCTTGCAAACTACTCTTTATTGTCATTTGTTTTGGGAAATGTTATGGGATGCATGATCTAGAATCACAGAATACTTAGAGTTGGAAGGGACCTTAAAGCTCATCTAGTTCCAGACCCCTGTCATGGGCAGGGACATCTCCCACTAGAGCAGGTTGCTCAAAGCCCCATCCAGCCTGGCCTTAAACACCTCCAGGGATGGGGCAGCCACAACTTCTTGCTCATAAATGAATTCTACATCTATTCTCCTTAATGAGAACCAGCATAGAACATGAATTTTATGAACTACCAGAAATACTATACCAGCATGGGTTTAGAAGCCTCTAAAACTGTAATTTCTAGCTTGTGGTTGAGAAGTGTTTTTGTAAGAACTAATCAAATCGGCCAGTCCTGACCATGGAAGCTCTGTACAGCTACAGATCAATTGCTCACTAAATTCACGTAGGGCCATCTTTTTCTCTTCTGTCTACAGATGGCTACTTCTCTACAACCCTCTTGTCCACGTCCAGCTCCCAGGAACTGTAACACAAATCCCTGAGTCTACACAGTTTCCTCACACTTTTGTTGAAAAACTTCAGTAAAAGAGCGAATAAAAAGAAGCACCTCTGTCAAAGAGAAGAATAAATTAGTGCCTTTCTCTTGCAGGCATCTTCTGTGGCGGCAAAGTCTATTTTTTAAACAAATACCCATCTACCTTTCTAATCTTTCACACATATTTGATTGGTTTCTGTTGTGCTTTAAAAGGGCAGCTGCTCATACCCATTTACACAAGCAATTCGCTTATGTGTCTAAACCTGCCTCAAGTATTTTTTTTTTTTTTTAATTGTGGTATACAGTATACAATATTTTTACTCTTGAGCAACAAGCAGTAAAATCAAAGAATCTCCCAGCAAGTTGTTTTATTTTCTAATGACTCAAGCCTTTTTATGGATTCACTTTTTGGAGTCATCACCCGATGTGGCCAGCAGCAAAATGAAAATAATTTGCCACAGCCTACCAGCTACCATAAACAGGATGAATAATTAGTTGGGATGGCTTCAGTAATTTAAAAAAAGTAATGAAGAAAAACCTAAAAACTACATAAAAAATTGGAAATAACTCATGCTCAATGAAGAAAAAAACCTGTCCTAAATCACCTTTAGAAATATAAACAAAAATGATAATGTACTTGTTTTGGTAAAATGGGTATGGTATTTTTTCAGGCTCTTCTTGTTTGTTTTTATGTAAAAGCTGCAATCCTGAAGCAAGGGAGAGGCTGGGGAGCCTCCACCAAAGGGAATGAGACTTCTGGATGGATACAAGACCACACATGGGGATTTTACTGCAGGATCGGGGCCAATATGTTACACTCAAAAAGAACAATCGGGAAAGGGATATGAATCATGAGAGACAATATCTTCATTAAAATACACTGAAAAAATCAGGCATTGAAAAATCAGTCCTCCCAGCTCTTAGAATCTAAAAGCCCACAGAGCAGAAAAATGCAGGTATGTATATATACACACACAAACACACACGTACAGAGATTTATGGGGGCTGTAAAGATCACTGGAATTCCTGACGCACACCTCTGCAGCCTTGGAGAGCAGCGAGATCATTTTTCACTGCTCTGCCTCCTCACTTAGGTGGTCTATTGATCATATCAAAACCGATTTCACCATTATAAGCTCTTTTTCTGTCTCCTGGCCAAAGCTGGATTGACACCCAGAGCGTTCATTCTGCTAATGGATGGTTAACACGGTCTTTCTCTAAGTGCAGCACTGGAAAATAATTGAGATACCCATTAGTCCTGCACTAAACACAGATTTTTGCTGCTCAGGCCTCTACTGTTTAATTTTCCCAAACAGTGGTTTACCCTTCTGCATTTTTTCTCCCCGAAGTCTCACTTTTTTTTTCCTCCCTCCTATTTAATTCAACAAGAAGTTCTCCTCCAGAGTTTTCTGTTGAATAAGCAACGTCTCGCAGGGTAACCAACACCGCCCACAGCTGTGTCCCACAATAGCCCCATGCCGCTTGCGTTACGTCTTTGGGAGGGCTTGGTCACGGTGCCTTAACTGCTCCAAACACTGCTCTTATTCATCAAAACGTGCAGAAGGAGGGGCTTCCAGTAGGATTCCTTTACCTGTTTCCCCACCACAAAACAGTGAAATAAATGGAATGGGTCAGGAGCCAGTAACGCAAAGCTACGGTTCGACAAGTCAATAAAAAGCCAATCCTTTCCTCCCCAGCCACACGTAAAGAGCCAAGGCTGGAGGCAAACAATTTGGATGTGCCTACACAGGGAGGCTAATGAACCCCATTATTCAGCTATTGTGGGCAAACACTATGAAGGTAGTAATCTAAATTATCAAAGTCTGAGTAGTTCTCCACTAAACAGCACCCGAAGTTCAAAAGTTTCTTCACACGGTTGGATTTATCTGTATGAGAAGGAGGATGGAGCTGGACCCTTTTCAGTGGTTCCCAGTGACAGTATGAGGGGCAATGGGCACAAGCTGGAAAATAGGAAGTTCCATTCAAATATGAAGAAGAACTTCTTTACAGTGAGGGTGACAGAGCCCTGGAACAGGCTGCCCAGGGAGGGTGTGGAGTCCCCTTCTTTGGAGACCTTCATGACCCACCTGGGTGCAGTCCTGAGTGATGTGCTCTGGGCAATCCTGCTTTAGCAGGGGAGTTGGACTAGATGATCTCTAGAGGTCCCTTCTAACTCTGACAATTCCATGATTCTGTGAGAACAACCCCATCAAGACTTAAAGCTCCTTGAATTGGGTTGGTCTCTTCTCCCAAGTCACAGGTGACAGGACAAGAGCAAACAGCCTCAAGTTGCACCAGGGGAGGTTCAGATTGGATATTATGAAAAATTTTTACACTTAAAGGGTTATTAAGCGTTGGGACAGGCTGTGAGGGAACTGGTGGAGTCATCATCCCTGGAGGTATTTAAAAGACAGGTAGACATAGTGCTTACAGATATAATTTACCGATAGTATTCGTCACTGTTAGGTTGAGGGTTGGACTTGATGATTCAGAAAGTCCCTTCCAACCTAGGCAATTCTCTAGTTATATGAATATCCACCAAAGACGACAACTTTAAAAAATAAGATGTGTTCCTGGAAACTACATAGGACACAATTCTAATTAAGTTGAAGCTAATAGCAAAGTCCTATCTTAGATTAGCTTTTTTTTCCACAACTCCCAGGGAGTCTGAGCAATTTTCAAAAAAACCACATATTTGTGTTATAGCAGATCTTAGGGGAACACCAACATAGTCCTTGCCTAATTTCCAGGTCAATAGAAAGCATATTGATGGATTTGCTGATATCTCCTTCTTCCCTCCTCCCTTGGCACCATTACCTTTTAAAAGTCTAATTGTGTATGTGTCTGTGTGCAGATTTCCCAAGAAAATTCAATCTCTGGAGAGTTTGTACCTCAACTCTAATGTAAATTAAGCTTGTTCCAGATAGAACATCCATCATTTAGGCATTTAGGCATCTGGTTTTTGGAGAACATCACTCTATAGAAACTTGGTGGTACTCTGCATGCTGCAGGTTAGACAATAAAGTTTTACAGAATTTCAAATATTATGACTAAAAACCTGTTTTGCTGCAATTCTGTTGCCCAACAAAATAGTGAATCCTTGAACAAGTAGCACTGATGACCCAAACCATGTAAATTTTTAAAAAATAAACTCCTCCACCAGTCCAGCTGTATTGCAGATAGGGTTATGGTTTCAACCAGATTTTCTCAAGCTACATTTCCTTTCAGGTTTCCATTTTTTTCAGACACATGCTATTCTGCCAGCTTATGAAAATATGTGCTGTGAGCACCTTATTGTGCTGGAAGTTCTTAGATGGACAATCACAGAAACTCAGTGTAATAAACCAGAAAGCGAAAAGGACAGGTTCCTCTATATCCCTAGTCCCTGAAGTATGTTTTTGGGTCACCAGTGTCACATGGAGAGGTCACATCTACTTGTCACAAAATAATTTGGTCTATATATGCCACTTGGCTTTGAGATTCCCTAGTAAAGGTATCAGCTAGCTCTGCTGGTGGCTTTTGTCCTGGGGATAACACGCAGTTGAGTGAGCCTCCAAACGAACATAAACTAGGTCTTGGACTGATAATATCCTACCAAGCGATAAAAAGCTTTAGTGGAGTCAATTAAATAACTGGATAACAAAACTTCTTCTATCCCTTAATCCTTTTAGGACTGTATTTTACAACCCACAGGTTATTTAATATATATTTTTATGGACACATGTGCATACATATCTGAGCATGTAAATGACTTTTTTTTTTGAGAAAATCACACATCTACTCACTTTAAAAAATATTTAAGACAAGGGGTAACTTGATTAGAGTGGCAGGTCAGATTTACAAGTTGGATACTGTTAAAATACCTGTCTTTCCCCTTCTCATCTCTGGCTTCCAGGTTCCAGAGCTATAACGCAGAATGACTCTGGAGCAAAAGCCCAGCATTTTAAGACAAATTTGGAGGCCTGACTTCACAAAAAAAAAAATAATCTCCTGGTTCTAAGTCACAGAAGCAACTGAAACAGCACCAGTGAGTGGCACTCAGCTTTGTGGTCTGGCATTAGTGTCAGAAACCATGTGTTTTTCTTAATAGCTGTATTTAAATGTAGAATAAATCTCTCTGACATATCAAAAATTGCAGCACTTACTTTTGCTGAAGTTTATGTCAACCGTGGTAGGAGCTGGAACTTCAACACCTTATCCATAGATACACTTTCAAAAAACTTAGGTCTACAAAAAATGTTTGTGCTCGGGAAAAAATAACTAGACTAAGAGAAACCATGATCACAGAATCATCTAGGTTGGAAGGGATGTTTAAGATCATCTAGTCCTACCATCAACGCAACTCTGATAAAAAACTATCACTAAGCCATGTCACTGAGCACTATGTCAACCCATCTTTTGAATACCTCCAGGGATGGCGCCTCAACCACCTCCCTGGGCAGCCCATTCCAAGGCTTGATAACCCTTTCAGTGTAAAAATTTTTCCTGATATCCAATCTGAACCTGCCCTGGTGCAACTTGAGGCCATTTCCTCTTGTTTTGTTGCCTGTGACTTGGGAGAAGAGACCGACATCCACGTTTCTACACCCTCCTTTCAGGTAGTTGTAGAGAGTGATAAGGTCTCCTCTCAGCCTCCTCTTCTCCAGGCTGAACACCCCCAGCTCCCTCAGCCTCTCCTCATAAAACTTATTCTCCAGGCCCCTCACCAGCTTCGTTGCCCTTCTCTGGACCCGCTCCAGCTCCTCAATGTCTTTTTTGTGGTGAGGGGTCCAAAACTGGACACAGCAACCGAGGTGGGGCCTCCCCAGCACTGAGTAGAGGGGACAATTGAATAAAAATACTCATGCAATTGCATAGATGTATTCAATTCTGTCCATCATTTGCAGTTAATTTAAAAATTTAAACGTCTATACTAGCTGTGGGTTTTTGTTTTGTTTTGTTTTGTTAAAAAAAGATAGCATCTCCAGTTCCTTCCTATACTAACTCAGTTAGCAATCTACCTTGATAACACCGGAGTGGAAAAAAAGAAAAAAAAAAAGCAGTGAAAACCCCTTCAAACATATCATTCAAATCATATCTAAAAAGGTGGTCATAAATATTTTAGAACCCAGGCAAACTAATAAGAGCTAGGCCCATTAAGGATAAGATCTTTTACAACAAATTAAATAAAACAATTTATTGAAGCCTGGACTTGAGATAAACTAGATTTACTAGCTGACCTTTTATTCATTTAAAGAACAAAATTAGCTCTAATTGCATTAGAATGGAATCCAGTAAATTTCTTCTAATGTGGCATCCATGCAAGTATTGCTGTAATTGTTTACAACTAAGATGGAAATGCTTTGATTATAATCTACTTTCTTCTTGTTTTACTGTGCAGTTAAAACACTTGGAAAAAAAAACCTAAAGTAGAAGAGTTTTTCCAATATTGGCTTCTCCATTCTTCAGCAGCCGTTCATTTCCATGTCTATTAACCTAACGTTATTAATAGATGTCTGGTTTGAACTGATGTATGTTGTAAGAATATCTGTGCATGAGACAAGCTGGAATCACAGAATGATATGGGGTTGGAAGGGACCTCTGGAGAAGCTAGTCCAACCCCCCTGCCAAAGCAGGTCCACCCCGAGCATGTTACACAAGAACTTGTCCAGGCAGGATTTGAAGATCTCCAGAGACAGAGACTCCACCACCTCTCTGGGCAGCCTCTTCCAGGGCTCTGCCACCCTCTAAGTCAAGAAGTTCCTCCTCATGTTTAGATGGACCTTCTTATGTTCATAGAAGTTGTGGAGTCTGCCCAGAGAGGTTGTGGAGTCTCCTTCTCAGGAGATATCCCAAACCCGCCTGGATGCGTTCCTGTCCAGCCTGCTCTGGGTGACCCTGCTCTGGCAGGGGGTTTGGATGAGATGATCTCCAGAGGTCCCTTCCAGCCCCTACCGCTCTGTGATTCTGCAATGAGTCCATCTAGTTTTTATTCACCAAATTATATGAATCCCCCAAAACTTTTCCCAAACCTCTCAACATTTCTATAAGATAATTACCAGCTATTCAGAACTTCATTATCAACACAAATGAAACGTTTAAGTTTAACTTTCCCTTAACATAACACAACACAAAAGCACAGCTCTGGTTTCTGCCTGTTAGGAGCTACTTCAAAGCTTGATGATCCTACTATAGTCTTTCCTACTAATAAATTCAGAGGTGGCAGAGACTTCTGGTATTCCTTCAGAGGTCTGTAATGCTTTGCCTTGGAGCCACACCAGTCCTTTCCATAATGATCATAACACACAAAAATTAAAATATGCCCTGAGTTTAGTCTGAATATTAACTGATGAAATCAGAAGTATTATTCAGAGTAGGACAGCTCTACTGCGAGCCCTGCCACGTTAGATACCAGATCCACACGCAACACAAAACAGTTTCTAGAGCCATGAGGCACAAACTGTATCTACCTGTGTAACGGCAAATTTCTTCCTGGATTTTGCCTTGGAAAACCGAGAACTATGACAAATCCTAAAAGCTACTACAAAGCTCTGTAAGTTCTTGTTTGCTGTGAGCCAGAAGGTGCAACCAGGTGACACAGCCATTACGTTGGGACAACTTTAGGCTGCCCGTATGGAGGGCAACAAGGGGAGGTATTTAAGGTAGAAAAGAGAAACTGGAGATGGAATACTAGTGACTCAAACATCATTTGGTCATGCAGCCTAAACCAATCTCAAGGACATGGAGAAATTGAAGTTCCCCTCACAGGCCCACTATGGATGTTCCAGAGAGTTGGAGACAACCACTTTCTAGTATTTTCTACCAGCTGCCTCCAGGACTCTCCTGTCCCTGAAGATCTTGGCCTTGGTATTTAATTCTCCCCTATTTTGTCTAGAAACTTTAACTGAAGTCACCTCTGTGCAACTACCATCCTGGAGGCAGGGTTTAAACTCTAGGCTCTGCCGTGCTAAGGATCACACCACCTGAGGTCCTCAGATGGTGGTCAAGGTACCACTAAAGATGCTCAATGGAAACTGGGACAGAAGTGAGTTTCCCAAAAGGTCATAAAAAAGTATGTCGGTGTCTCTGACACAGCAGGAGCTGGCAGGGCCAACTATGATGTACCTGCATGATCTGCAGCAAACAGATGGAGTTTGGAGTCCCTCCTCAAAAACTGTGTGGGCATGAGAAAGACTGCGGTGAGATATGATGGGAAGCAAATTCAACTATTTGGTGCTAAAATACGTCTTCAAAACTATAATTTAGAAGTTCTACCTTGAAAACAAGACTTAACTTTCCCCATATAAACACTTGTACAGTCCTTGAAAAAGAATTTAAAAGTATCTGTAGCTCCTCAAGGAGGAAAATGGATTCATGGGCTTTAAAGGGAGAGTCACAACTGTCCTTAGAAAGCAGGAGCTTTTGCACAGCAATCTAAGGCACAGAAATTTTCGATCACACTCAAATATTGTTGAAAGGAAGAGGGCAGAAATAGTTGAAGAGCAGGAAAAAGTCCTGATATTTGGGGTGAGGGAGTCCCAAAGAAACCAAGATACCCCATTGTAACTTCAAACCAGTAAAAGTCACCAGTCACCTACTGGGGAGGAACGGGACCAGCACAGAAAAAGAGAATACCCATCAAATACGGCAATTAACTCATAATGCAGAAAAATTTAGCAATTAGGATACAGTTCGTAACGTCTATAAATGAGAACCAACTATATTAACAATATTTAATGTGATGAATGGAAAGGAAAAAATCTATTTGGTGCTCATGTTTATTACCATCAGACGTGAAAACGTGCTCTGTGCCATTAAAAACAACATGAAAAACCTGATTAAAAGAAACCCTTCACACACAACACAGGACCAGCCTAAAAAGCCCAGTGACGCCACGGTTTCCCCAGGCTCTCCAGCCACCTGCTTATGCTGGATGATCTCAGGGTAGGGATCATCCTATTTATGCTCCCACAGTACAAAGTAACTATTATTTGTACAACAGCACCCGATAATTAGGGAGCTAATGAACCAACATTTGAAATGCGTTAGGTACACTCATGAATAATCATCAACGGTTATAATAAAACAGATGCGTGTAAAGGAATTTCCACTGTTATGTTTTTTAAAGAATAAAACAACTGTTGGCTGAGGAGCGTGACGAAACTCAGCTGTAGGTTACACCAAGGATAACCATCCATTACAGAAGCCTCACTAAATGTCACTGGAGGCAGCATCTGAGGCTAGATGGAGTCTTGTAATCCATAGCTTAGAAAGGCACGGAGTGGGAAACACAGTAGGATGGATGGAAGAGGATGAGTCCCACTTGGAGAGAAGAATAAAAAGGGGAAAATGTCTAAAAAGTTTCTACTGGCAAGAGTTCTGCTTCGTTTTTCATTAGAGTGGTCAAAAGATGTCCTAGCTGTACAAATGTCATTTGCCACTAAATTTCAAGTGTTCCCCACTGAAAATAAGAGCTACCACAAGTGACAGAGGATGAACCATGGTGAGCATACACCTTGCTGATGGATTTCTTTGTACTTACATCTTGTCTTGGCCTGCGCCCACTCTCAGTGTCAGCCGAGGAATAACCGGTGATGGAGCCGGAACAACTGGTTCCACCTTTATCTGTACGAGGGAACACAATCATCAATCAGAGACAGCAAACAGACTCCCAAAATATATTAATTACATGAAAGCACTGATGGAGTTAACCAAACGGAGTATACTGGCTTAATGAGACAGACCTGTGACACTCAACACCGCTCTCTCACGCTTTGGGCTGTGGCACGGATGCTCAGAGTTTGCTGGGAGCTCCCAGCCAGAGAAAATCACAAATCTGAATTCTAGACTAAAAAAATCAACTCGAAATTTCATTGCATTTGCACCCACTCGTACACTCTGTTAACAAATCTTCCTGATTCAGTATTTTTCTAGAAACACAAAAGCCAGCATCATATTTCTAAACAATGACACAAAATGCGTTGATCTCAATACTCAAACTTGGCAGGTGCCCACTGGTGTTTGCACTTTTTTCTGAGTTTTAAATTCAATTATTTCCCAGGTTCATCACATAAATGTACTGCGACCCTCTGGAATTAAAATTAGACACAGATGAAGTAAATAACCCCCAAGCACCAACCCTGAATACTTTATGAATGTGCTTATCCACGTAGGTGCAACAGAACCACTGCTTTTTTAACGTAATTAAGCTGAGTTTTCTAATGGGGATTTTTCAGATGCCCTGGTTTCCCACCTCAGTATCTGCTGGAGTTCAGACCACTTCAGTATGTCCTTAAACTCTTTGATCCAGCATCTACCAAAATCACCAACTCCCCTTGAGCTACTGCTTTGCAAAACTTGTACAGAATCACCTCAGATTTTACAGCTGACACTGAAATAATTTTCTGTGCACACATTGCTCAACTTATATACACGTATATGAGAAGTGTATATGTATTATATATGTGTATCTAGAGAGAAAGAGATAGAGACTGATCTCATTTTAAGCACGTGTGTCATTGCATTTAATAAAATAATTATTAAATTATTAAGTTGCCCAGCAACTTAAAGAGACAAACATAGTATGTGTACGCTAAATGGAAACCCCAACAACTCTCAGCGGGAGAAATCTGCTTGAAAAAGCTTTCCTAAAGAAAAGGAGGGCAAACACTCAATACAAAGGCCAGAAAGCAGAGCAGGGGACAGCAGCCCGGAGTGGGAGGGCTCAATTAGGACTCAGATTGAGGAATGGTAATGACAAAGTCCCGTGCCGCGCACCTCGCCCAAAGAATAGGAGCTGCTCGTTAGGAGATGTCTGCTCCAGAGAGAGAAGTGCTGCAGCCCGAGCTGTATTTCTGTTTTGACACATTTAAATCATGCTTTTCAATACAGCTCTCCATGGATATGTATGAGCTTACTTCACACTCTTCACTCTTTTGTTTATATAACACAATTCTTCTGTTATGTCATTCCCCTGGAGCGTTGGAGGAGGTTCTTTCCTCTGGAGCTCCTCACGCCTGCAACAACTTCACTGTCGCTTCCCAAAGTTAAGTCTCTAAACTGCTTTCCCAGCACCTTAACCTGTAGCATCATCCACTGGAGAGAGACAGGGAATTGAATCCCGGGTACAGGAGGCTCAGACACAGGTCTTAGATTACCTTACTTCTTTTCCTGCAGGTTTGTCTTCCTTCTGTGGCACTTATTTCACACAGAAAACCTTCTAGGACAAGCACTGCTACTTAGCATCCAGCACACAGCAACAGCACAGATGACCCATCTCAGCCATCCTTTGTATTAAGGTATTTTGGTTTATTATTTTTATACCACCAAGATGTTCTAAAAATCATAGAATGATAGAATGGTTAGAGTTGGAAGGGACCTTAAAGATCGTCGAGTTCCAACGCCCCTGACATGGGCAGGGACACCTCCCACTAGACCAGGTTGCTCAAAGCCCCATCCAGCCTGGCCTTAAACACTTCCAGGGATGGGGCATCATGGTGGTGTGGGCTCAAGTGGCAGAAGAAAAGCGCATAAACCACTCCTTTATGCTCAGATACCAACACTGCAGCCTGCTGTGAGAGGAAAACTGGGCTCCACGACAATCCTAAATCTTATCCCTTGATAAAGAGGAGAGGAAGCATCTTCCTGCAACGTGGGTTTGCATGTCGGGTTTGTGTGTCTGGAGTAGAGGGAAAATTAAGGAGCATTCACAGTTACACCCTGGTTTTCCTTTATACATCTATGGATGGGATTTTGATTCATAAGGGGGTTTTACTTCAGGGCAGCCCTTCTTTGATGCAAGGATATCTCCGTTTGTCATGAAGCAGTTCCTCAACTACTTTTAGTTTCTGGCTGGGTGTATTAAGGTTGGTTGAAACTGGGTCAGCAGCTGCTTCACGAGCTGCTCAGTCCCTCCTCCAGCCTGCCCCGTGATCTTCAGCGTACAAGTGGGGTGGAACCACTTCCACCTTCTGCTTTTAAACTTGGTATCACGCACAAGGCAGCTCCCTGTCTCCTTTTCTACCCCAACACTTACTGTACAGGACAAAGCTTCAGGCAATCCCTTTGCAAAAGCTCTTCCTCGGTCCCACCACTGAATCTTTCTAGCAGGCAGCTGTCAGCTTCTGCTTTCTGCCATTTATGCAGAAAATCACAGAACCATAGAATCACAGAATGGTTAGAGTTGGAAGGGAACTTAAAGATCATCAAGTTCCAACCCCCCTGCCATGGCCAGGGACACCTCTCACTAGAGCAGGTTGCTCTAGGTGTTGCTTCCCTGGGCAACCTGTTCCAGTGCCTCACCACCCTCACAGGAAAGAACTTCTTCCTAATATCTCATCTAAATCTCCTCTCTTCCAACTTAAAACCATTACCCCTCGTCCTGTCACTAGACTTCCTGACAAAGAGTCCCTCCCCAGCTCTCCTGCAGTCACAGCTCTGGGCAAAATTAGGGGGAAAACTTGATAAAAAGCTTCAATTCCCCACCAGGATGGGACACGCACTTGGGTAATAACTATAACAGTACTCAAAAATGGAAACAGGCGTGTTGATTCTTTCTTGTGTGAAGGTATAACAATATCAGAAATGAAAATCTGTGATTTCCTACTGGCATGGAGAGCTGAAACTGCATTTATCCCCAGAACTCATCCTTCAGGTTGTACTTAACACCTCCGAAGCGGTCGTGGAGGTTACGGGTCCGAGCAAAGACTTGACCATTTGCTCTTAGAGGACAACTACTGGCTAAATAAGTCATTGTGGGATGTAAAAGCTAAATTAAGGAAACACATACTTTTAGGGGTTAAAACGAAAGAGCAGCATTCGGGAGTAATACTGGGAATTGGGGCCAGCAGAAGAGCATTTACAGTGGATTACTAAGCTTCCCAAATCACCAAAGAGGTAAAGTCCAGCAATATAAGACTCCTTTGTAGCTAACTAAAAATACATTGTCAGTGGATTTGTCCAGTTTTATGTATAAGCAATACTTCTTTCACCTGAACTAATACTAGTAGTCATATAAGCCCCTTATTGCCATGTGCTGCATTTTTTTTGCTAATCTTCAAGGATTTAGCTTCTTTGCCACATACCTCAGGGCACCAACTGATAAAGCTCTAACTCTCCATTTTTCCAGGACACCAGCAGTGCGGCCTTGCAAAAAATGAAAATCGCTCAAGAGATTTAAAGGGGAAATTTATTTTTAAAATCCTGACTTGCAGCAAAGAGGTGGATTTAAAAAAAGCTTATCTATCAAGAATCAGTTTAAATTTTAATTCTATCTGGGGACTCTTTCATGCATTCTAGCTTTAAAGTTTATCTTTTGACAGGGACTTTTTGCCAAGGTAATGGGCAGCTTTGTCAATTTAATTTGTCCAAGTTTTTATTACTGTTGAACTCCTCTTCCTAATATATATATGTTCAGTCTATACCGAAGAATTACCAGTGTGTATTTGTTCTTGTATCTGTTTTATTGCTCTAAAGCAAACTAGATACAGAGATTCACAGAAGAAACGTGAAATCGGGCGTATGAAAAATAAGCAACTCATTGCCTCTATTTCATATACACGTTTTTAGAATCATAGAGTCATAGAATGGTTAGAGTTGGAAGGGACCTTAAAGATCATCAAGTTCCAACCCCCCTGCCATGGGCAGGGACACCTCTCCCTAGAGCAGGTTGCTCAAAGCCCCATCCAGCCTGGCCTTAAACACTTTCAGGGATGGGGCATCAACAACTTCCCTGGGCAACCTGTTCCAGTGCCTCACCACCCTCACAGTAAAGAACTTCTTCCTAATATCTAATCTAAATCTCCCCTCTTCCAATTTAAAACCATTACCCCTCGTCCTGTCACTAGACTTCCTGACAAAGAGTCCCTACCCAACTCCAAAAGAAACCTCTGCAGAAATTCTCAAGGAAATACTGACAAAACATCTCAGGCATGAGGGACAGATAGATGAAAGAGGGAATCCAGTCTAAAACTGGATGTTAAATGAATATGGGCAACTGGGCCACCAGCCTGTGAGTCACTGGCTCATCCACATCAGACAATCATTAGTTCTCTGTATCACCCAGATCCTGCACTGAAAAACCATTTGTCAACTTAAAATATATGTCGAGTTTGGAAATGAGCAGCTTGTTTTACGTCCAGTAGACAGCACAGCAGGGCACGGTGGCAAAAAGGGAATGTGAGGATGTCCCAAATCTGAGTTTGTACCAATGGATTATTACACTCAAAGCAGGATGTAAAGAGCATCTTGGTAAAACCAGAACTTCTATGGTTCTTCCTAATGGTAAGGGTAGAGATTTAGGAAATCTTCTGTATTCAAGGTTATCAGATATGAAGGCAATCTCTTTTCTTCTTTTTCCTTCAATTTAATGTGCATTATAAGGTGATGTGACAAAAAATTAGAGCAAACCCTGAATTAGGGGAGCCGTTTCTAATGGGATTTCCAATCTGATAACATGCAAATATGCTGGTTTCATTTCTTAAATATATTCTCAAGATTAGCTGATACTGGAAAGGAGAAATTATCTTTGGCTGATGAAAATCAGTAGGAGTTACAGGAGCGGAAGGAGCTCAACCCACTTGAAAACTAGCTCTCCTCTTCTCTCTCTCAAGCATAAGACTCAAAATGAAAGGTGACATTTGAACATTTAGACCATATTTTGAAAACCAATTTCTTACTTCAAACAAATTGGAGCAAAAAGGGGGCGGTCGTGCTAAGAGAGGACTCAGTAGCTCTTCTGAACATCTGAGATAACCGGGCAACTTGTTTCTTTGAAAGCAGACTGCTCCTCACTTCTGTCCACCTGGGAATTTACAGGCTTTTACAAGCTTTGAAACAGTAGACTTTCAGAAACTAAATTTCTAGTTTATATGAAAGCTATATGGCTGCTGGCCCTACTACTGGAAACCTACAGAACAAAATTTGTGCATCACCATGCTATATCCATTCATTGTGTGTGTGCTGTTGTTGAGTTTGAGCCCCAGCCTTTCGAGGCGAAAAGTGAGTTGAGGAAAACCAGAAAGACAATCTCACATTTCAGATTCACAAAACTGAACCTCCATTGTTTTGTCTTCCAAAGAGGCGGGACAATCCCTGATACTCCTGAAGGGAGACTTCTTTGGAGTTGGCATTTGAAAAAAACCCAACCAAACCTGTAATCACACATCTCTTCAAAGCTCCTAAGCAACGCCCAGCAGCAAATGCAGGAATCCATGTGCATTTTTCAAGCAAGTATTCCATCTCACCTCATCTAAACAGCTCACCTTTTCATGTTTGTGTTTCTCTTTTTCTTTCTCTTTCTTTTCTCTTTCTTTCCTCTCCTTTTCCTTCTCCTTCTTTTCCTTTTCTTTGTCCTTCTCCCTTTCTTTCTTTTTCTTCTTCTCTTTTCTGTCTTTCTTCTTCTCTTTTGGTTTCTCTTTGTCCTCAAAGAGTTTTTCAGGAAGCATTGGAGACAAGGAAGGTAACATGCTGGGAAGCCTCATGGCAGCTGGTGTGCTGAACAAGGGCAAAGACATTTCTTTGGGAGGTATCACAAGAGGTGCTGATGGAGCCTTTATCTTATCTTCCTTACCCTTATCTTTAAGTTTCTCTTTGTCTTTCTTATCCTTGTCTTTTTTGCCTTTCTCTTTCTCTTTCTTTTTATCTTTATGTTTTTCTCTCTCTTTTTTGGTATTGCCATCTTTCAACTTTACTTTTGTGTCAGCATCCTCAAAGTCCTTTAGTTTGTATTTATAGGGATCGAGATCATCATCTTTGAGTAGTTCCTTCCACTGAAATTTCGCTTCCTTGTTTCCTTCCTTGTCTTTATCCTTCTCCTTGTTCTTTTCCTTCTCCTTGCTTTTCTCCTTGTTTTTCTCTTTATCTTTTTCCTTTTGCTTTTCTTTCTTCTTCATTTTTGTCTTCAGCTCCTTTTTCAACTTCTTTTTCACTTCTACTGAGGAAGCCAACTTGGTTTTCTCCTCATAGACTTTGAGAAGAGGTTCTGGAGTTGGCGGTGAAGCAGAAGGAGAGGAGAAATAAGTGAAGTTGGTAGGTGGATTAGAAGGTGTCCCCATGTTTGCCTTTCGAATGACCTCATCAATCGAGTCATCCATTGTCCATGAAATGTCTGAACTTGAAGTCCCACCTGAGGGAGGTATTGGAGTTGCTCCTGCCTTATTTGCATTATTGGCAGAAACAGAAGGTTTAGGAGTTGGAGCCTCTGAAACAGAAAGTCTTTTAGGACTGGTAAAAACTTCCCCTTCTGATTCAGAACCAGAGGAAAACTCAAAGGGATCCGGTTCTCGCTCCGCACACGCACGAGCAATCACAGCATCGATTGAATCATCAATGGTCTTGTCCATTACTGGTAGTTTCTTAGCCTGGTTTTCAATATTTGGCTTGGGGGCAGGCTCAGGTGGCGTCGATCCTTGTTTTACTTGAATGTTTTCCTTTCCTATCTTGTCACTTAACGCAGCCAGAGGGGTTCTACTTGGTGTTTCAGGCTTGACAGGTGGTGGGGGAACATGAGCAGGAACCTTTGGACTTTTAGGACTTTTTGGGCTCTTGGCGCGACCCGGTGACTTTTTTTCTTTGGATCCAGTTTTTGGTGAACGTATAGGACTTCCAGTTACCACTGGCGAGGGTGTAGTTTTAGGTGATTTTGTCTTCTGTCCTGGAGAACTTGTTTTGGACTTTGTTTTGGGTACAAACGGCTTTGACTCTACAGTTTTGGGGGTTGGCACTTGCGATTTTGCAATGGGAGCCAACATTGGTGGTTCTGGTGAAGGAGGGGCTAAGTCTGTATTGTCCTGAACATGAACTGGAGAAAGCATTGGTGGTACTTTTTGTGTATTTATTGAGCTAAGAGGCTCACGTGGTTCCAAAGCTCCATCCAAGGCATCCCCTTTGGAAACAGACAGTTTCGGTCGTTTCACAGGTGGAAATTCCTCAGCATCAGGACTTTCTAATGGTCTCTTGCTCAAGTAGTTCTCATCATTAATTGCCTCATCCTCTTCCATGTCTCCCTCTTCTTCCAGTGGCACCTGCATGGCCTCTGCTGATGTACCTCCATCGGTAGGCACCTGTTCCTCTTCCTCTTCTGTAACAAAGAACATTTTAAAAAAGCATTAGGATAATTTAAAATGTGTTTTACAGAAACAAACAAGCATCAGAAGAAGAGACCACATGCATCTCAGCCCATAAGAGGCCACCTAAATCCTTCTTACTGGTCTACTTGGAAGGAAAGTGTGACATCTCCTCCATCTCGCATCAGCCACCACCACAACTGGCATGTGCCCTCATCGCAGTGTAAGGTCAAACTCATGAGCAAAGGATATGAGGGTAGAGCTGACCAACGATGGTAGACCTTGTGGAGCGGGTCTAAAGTGTCAGTTCTACCTAAAAACGTCTTATTGCTTACTGCAGTTATTGGGATAACAGTAACATGAACCTGCTTCGTTCATTTTAAATGAAGGGAGAGAGGTTTAGGCATTTTTTGCTGTAACAAGGTAGATGGTGAAGCACACATCAAAGTAAAATTCACTGGAATTAGCTGTCTGGCCTACATATCACACCATTTTGACTGCAGATTAACTGCTGCGAAAATGTCTTCCTAAACCTTGTTTGTTTTTCCTGAAGCAGCACAGTCTAAAGGCTAAAAAGCGAGGACTAAGCCCCATTCAACCTGCCGAGTTCTGTCCCTGATACCATCCTCAAGAGCTTGCTGCAGAGCGATGTTATCAGTTATGATTCCAGGGGAACACCCCAGCATCTTGTATGTCTGTCAGTTTTTGGATGAGGAGCACGCCTTCAAGATGCATCTCCCCACCATCCCTGCTTACTGTTGTTCTGTTTACATCGTGGAGCAAGCCTGAAGTCCACGTGCTGGCTTCCTGCTCTACTGAAACCAAAATGAAAGAGATGAGGAATATACCAAATGTGCTCCAAAGTGGACATTCAGGCCTCAAACCCAGCTTTTGAAAATAAGGTGCACACAGTGGACATCAGGTACCAACAACTTCAATCCAGCGTGGACACTACCCATGTGATTGCTCTGATATATTTTTTTTTTGTTTAATAGCAATTATTTTTTTTCTTTACATATAACACAATCTTCAGTCTTACACATGTGACATTACGGTGCAGAGAAAGCAGAAAATTCACTTGAGATCTCCCAGCAAATCCACGGCAGGCTGCAGAAGAGGAGAACCTCTGATCTCCCCAACCACAGCCAAGCACTTTATCCTCTCGGATACACTTCCTCACTTTCAAAATGGAATTATCCAAGCAGGAAAAAGGATTCTTAGTCTGGAATAAGAACCAGCACACCGGCGCTAACCTGACACATTTATATTTGCTGTAATTATGTCATTAACCTTCCCGTGTAGACACCCTCACTTCACTTCACCCCATGTCTCTGTTTACCCACCTGCAAAAACGCATGACATTTTGTCTAGCAGGGTTCCTGAGGAAAGATATCAAGTGCCTTAAGATTCTCACATGAAATACATAATCAAAAGCATGTATTATGACAGCGGATAAAACCCAACTTCTTAATGAGCAGGTGGTTTTAAAGAAGCAAACAGTGAGAAACTTTCAAGCTTACACCATTTAAAGCTTTGTAAGGCGGCGTCTTTCTGAAATCTCTCTTTCCGAGGTGTTTATTTTCAGGTTTTCTCCGCTGGCGTTTCTCTACTGTAATGTGTCAATGCTCTGATTTAGGAGAGCTGAGTCAAGAGCCCTGGGCTGCAGCACAAATCTTGCCAGCATCACAAATTAAGTAAAATGAGCTAGCAACTCTGGCTTTTGCCAGGGCCCAGAGGATTTACAGCAGCCAGCCCAGAGAGGAGACTTTTGCCGGAGGATAAAGTCTTAGCCTTCCGTGAAAAACAGAAATGTTAGAGAGTTAGGTTTTGCCTGGCTGGGCACTGACATGAAATATATATTTATTTTTTTTTAAACTGCAAAAGTTAGAGTATAACTGAGAAATGACCGTGGATGGAGCCTGCACCTGCTACTGGGGAAGGGGGAAAAAACAACCAAAGAAAATCTGCTTCCAGATCCTAGAAGTCATTTCAATCTCTGTTTAAGCCGTTGCAGAAATCAGCCGCCTTCATCTGCTCCAAACTGTTTTGGGGATGAAGAATTAGCATTCATCAGATGTCAGACAGCACTGGCTGCTACTGAGCAATTCCCTTCCCAACGCCCTTCAGCCCAGTTCGCCACCGAGAGTTTGTTTTCGCTTAAAATTTTAAAGAGCGATAAAATTTAAAACAAACACCCTGCTTTAAAATCGGGATTTAGAGCCTCCTGCCTCAGTTACAAGATGAAAAGTGTAGCCAAAATCAGACATGAGGGAAGAAAGGGTTGGATCCTGCAGACTTTCGAGATAGCAACATAAACCATTTTAATATAAAAACCACGGGGATAAAAAGAGACAATAAAGCGGAATAGAAACTTACATTTGCTAGAAAAATCAGAACATTTATTTGCTAAAGATTTCTGCCCAGTGTCTGCTTAAACAGCCGCTCTGTTACACTGTGTCTTATGGAAGCGAGCTGCAATATTTCATATTTTTATAACTCCTTCTCATCCCAAGGTGCTTCTCATGTTTTACCTACTCGGGATTGCAGAAAACCAGCAGCTGCTGGATCAAAAGCCAAAAAATTATTTCAGGGGGAGGTTTGGAGAAGAGGGACCGGTGTTTCTTCCAATAAAAAAAAAATAAAATGCTTATTTTTTTTTTAAATCAGGCCAAGTAAAGTTTGCAGCGGGTCCACAGAGCTTCTGTGATCTCGTGTGGAGATGCCAGAGAAGGGCAGAAGAGGTTAAAGTGCAGTTTGTAGGGGTGAGGTTAGAAATCGGGGTGTCTTGGCTCCAGCTTTCATGCGCATTCCTCCAAGCCACAAAGACAACTTAGTAAGGAAGCAGAAGCATTACCATCCCTTTCAGACGGACTTGGATTCCCCCAAAACATCTGGAAAAAATTGCCTGGGTCAGTCCTGAACAATCCGGGGACTAAGGAAGTTCACGAGCACTTAACTACCGACACACATTCGCCACTTTTCAGACGTGCTCAGATGACAATCTGGAATCCTATCGTGGTCAAATGAAACCCAAATTTCTCTTGGAAGAAGGCCACGGCCTGATCCTCGGCGAGCACTGGTTTTCTGCCAGGCAGCAGCTTTTAAACCTGAGCCACCACAGCTGTGGCCGTGGCAGAAAACAATAAAGTGCCTTTTTTTTTTTGGTGGTGGTGGATAGTTTTAATTAGAGAAAGAGAAATCTGTGTCTTACATTCAAGAGCTACCGGTTGTTTTTCCTGCAGAAGGATTCACACCAAAGCGAGGAAGCAAAGAGGGGAAAACATCAGCTTTTAAGCGTAATCTGCTGGGCTTGCCCATGAGCGTTTAAAACCCCCGCAGCCACTTTTTCACCTTTATCCACCTCATTTGCCACCCGGCACCTCTCGAGGTGCAGCTCTTTGTGCAGGGTATTGCTTTTTAGCCGCTTTTACTGCCATCTCTCCCTATCTCTGGCCACCTTATTAATGATCCCACTCTTGAGTTAGCATCTACGGGTCAAACGGATATCACTTCGGCCATCTGCCCTAATAACTCTCGCCTGTAATGAAAGGAGACTCGAGCTGTTTGGGAGGTTTCTCAAGATAACAAATATATATATATATTTTTTTTTTTTCCTTTCTTTTTTGGTTGTTCTTAGAGAAGTCAGTGCTGGATCAATATTAATGCTCACATTACTAAATTACTCTACAGAGCAATTGTTTATTATGTCAGCCGGCCCCACGTGCAGAGCCCAGGTTACAGGAGGGATGGGTTCTGCTGTGGCAGCTGAGAGGAATCCATCCACGGCTGAAATAAAACAAGCTGACAGCCCTCAGCAGGCTGCTTCTGAGAAAAACGGGTTGTTAAGACATTAATTTCTTCCTGGAGAAAATCAGAGAGGTGTAACATCTGATTGTGTCTACGTAGTGAGGCAAGTTCTTGGCTTTCGTGAAAGGACAATCTTGAAGTTGAGGGAGGAAGGAATCCACACCTCTCCTGATCTCGGGCAGGTCATACTACCTACCGTTGTCTTCCCATCTGATGTGCCATGGTAATTTCAGCTCACTGAAGCGCTGGAAAAGCTGAACTTGATAAATAGGGAGCTCCTGGGGATCGTTGGACAGAAAGTGTTAGAATCCCAAATGCCAGCTCTAAGGATCTGTCACTTCCAGTGCTGGAAAATTTCTTAAGCTGAACAGTTTAGGCAAGAAAGTGAAATTCCTGACCCTTCTAAAGGAAAAACCACTACAAAAGCACAACGTTTCTTTCTTTGTACATCACGTTCCTGTAGCACAGCAGGAGCTCCAAAACCAAAGGCTTATTGAATATATACCTTCTTCATTTGGCCATGGCTCAGTTTCAGGACAGCAATACTCAACACTTCAGTAATGAACTTCCAGGTTCACGACGATCAAGGGACTGTTTGTCCCTAAAAACTGACACAGGGGTACAAAGGAAGAGAAATGCTGTCCTTATTGCAGAAAAAGGAGTGCAATCACCCGTACCACACTGTCCCACTCTCCCGGCTGCCTCGTTAAAGGAGGCTTTTTCAACGTTGCTTTTTCAACAACAGGTCATGTGAAAATGAAGGCAGGGAAAAATAGATACTCCAAAACTCTTCTGATGAAGAGAAAGGTACATGTGTACAGACATTCTTTAAGCAAGAAAACCAACAAATATCATAGAATCACAGAATATCTCGAGTTGGAAGAGACCCATATGGATCATCAAGTCCAACTCCCTGCTCTTCACAGGACCACCTAACACTAGACCATAAGAGCATCATCTAGATGCTCCTTGAACCCTGACAGGATATAAAATTAAAATTGTTATAGTTTTGGTCATTAAAAGACTTTTTACTCAGCACCTTCAGAGACAGCAGCATAAACCATCACAGCTAGACGATGTCCCAAGGAACGTGGCACAGATTGGGACAGAGAGTTCCAGCAGGTAACAGATCCTGGGAAAACCAGCTCTTGTTATTATAATAATGCAAGATTTTGGCATTTGGAATTTGATATGAACTTTGGAATGCCAGATAAACAGCATCAGCTGTCAGAACAAACCCATTAAGGATACAAGCCTGAATGAGCGGATGTTTCCATGCAACTCATACTTGCCTCTTTTCCACACTTCAATTTCTTCCATAACCCTTTTCTTTTTAAATGGAATTAGAACGTTTTATTCTCTACCAGAATGCAAAATGGCCAAATAAAAATCCATCAGGAGATCATCCATTTCTTTCATGCACATTTCTGCTCATATTAGGTCTCCGGGTTCCTTTCCACTGTATGGTACCAAGTAACTAAGTATGAAAGTTGAAAGTGTCAGGGTTTTTAAGGAAAATTAGGACTCATGAAAGGCAATACTGTGGCACCGCCTGCCCTGAAATCTTCAACCCATCTTCCTTCCTTTGCATATGCTGAAGATTTTATGCACGAGCCAGCTCAGCCTCTCAAATGCAAGAAATTGATTGTTCCCACCCAACACACAAAACTAGTTGAAAAAAAAAGCAAGCTCAAAAACTTCCTGTAGACTTCCAGAATGTCTATTTAGAGCATGACGTTAAGGCAAATTTATCTTTTGGGAAATTTTAAGTCACCAAATCAGGAGTGTAATATCCCTATCATAAGCTAATAAGTAGGGCTTTTGACTTCTGTTAAAAGTGAAAAGATTTATTTTGTGCTCCATGATAGGTTTTATCTCTTTAACTTGTAATAACAATGGCCCTTCCCCAAAACAAACAGAAAGTGTGCTTGTTGTCCGTAAAGGAAATTAACAGAAAAGCAACAAAATTCAATCCTGATATCCCACAGGCCAATATCCTGGTACCCTAACACAAAACGAACACACTAAGATACTTGCAATACACACTGAGCTTAAAATGCCAGATTTTATATAGATATATGTGTGTGTATATATATGTTTTATATATACTATTAATATAGATATAATTTCTCTGCCACATGAACACAATTGATGGCTGATGTGACTTGTTTGCTAAACAGGTAACGCACCAACAGATTTCTCTTTCACTATATAAAGGAGATCAATCAACCTATTGCCAAGCCCTGACATTTTCCAGTTGCCAGTTTCCACGGGAAGAGAGCTGGTAAGAGAGCACCATCGAGGAGCTCATCTTCCAGGTGTCTCAAATTTTTCCACTGACGTTGCCAGCAAGTTCCTTCCAGTGCTTTCTCGGTATGCTCTAAAATGCAGAAACCACAAATATATCAAAAAAACCCCCAAAACCCAGAAAGAGAGAGCTTTCAGGTGTGGCCAATGATTTTGCATACATAACCGAAACACTGAAGAGGATGTCAAAGATGCCTGAACTTGAGCATCCGAAGTTGTTAGTCACAACAGGAAATTTTGGCCCAAATAGCTGGGTGGTGCCTTCAACAAACAGTGTTAGCCAGGATTCAACATGGAGATGTTCAACAGGACTGAGAGATCCAGTGTATAAATGTACCAATCACTCCAAAAGTAATTATTAACCTTGTCCAAGAAGTTGCAAGTGGCAACAAACCCTACCTCCATCTCTAATGACAAAATACATCCGTTCACCTTGACCGAACAATTTCCAGATCCACTCAGTTACTTCTCCATCCTGTGGAGCAACCACATCACACTCCTGATTAAGCATTTCTTGATTTGAAATCAACGGAGATGAGGTTTTGAACATCAGCATGAGAATAAGAAATCCATAGTTTGCCAGAAACAATCCACAACTACTAAAGCTGTAGTTCTACATCATGGGATTGCTTTAGAAAGAAAGAGTCCCTGCTTTCTTTTGTCCCAGTTCAGACAAGAAATCCAGGAACTAATTGACGCTGAAATAAGAAAGATAATCTGTTAATCTGAATTCAAATCACCAATCTGGTCTGTCATGATACTACTCAAACTTCTGGTCTAGAACAAACCAGAGGAACACCCTGCACCTCTGTTCTTCATCACCTTGGCCCTTGTCCACAGTGAAGTGACTTTACTAGCTAATTCAGATGGAAATATATCTGGGGCTGGAAGGAAAAAAAAAATAATCACAGAAAAATAGAATGGTTTGGAGAGAAGGGACCTTAAAGATCATCGAGTTCCAACCCCCCTGCCATGGGCAGGGACACCTCCCACCAGACCAGGTTGCTCAAAGCCCCATCCAGCCTGGCCTCGAACACTGCCACGGATGGGGCCTCCACAGCTTCTCTGGGCAGCCTCCTCCCGTGCCTCACCACCCTCACAGGAAAGAATTTCTTCCTAATATCTCATCTAAATTCTGCCTCCTTCAGTTTAAAACCGTTACCCCTCATCCTATCACTCTATTCTGTGATCAAGAGTCCCTCCACAGCTTTCCTGGAGCCCCTTTAGGGACTAGAAGGGGCTGTAGGGACTCCCCGGAGCCTTCTCTTCTCCAGGCTTAACAACCCCAAGCTCTCTCAGCCTGTCCTCACAGCAGAGGTGCTCCAGCACGCTGATCATCTTCATGACCCTCCTCTAGACCCGTTCCAATAGGTCCATGTCCTTCTCATGTTGAGGACTCCAAAGCTGGACACAGTACTCTATAAAAAGACAAAGTATTTTTCTGTCCAGTTGGCAAAGTCATCAGCCCACCTCAGGATCACGCAAGCCTGAAGGTGTGGAAAGAAAATGAGAGGCGCAGAACATCCCTCTTTGGGCATCAGACCTTGGATTAAGGAATATTGTGCTACCTGGGCTTCCAGGGCTGCTTTAGGATACTGGATGCACTGAGAATAACACTATTAAATAGAAGTGGGGGTCCTCATTATAATACTTTTTACAATATGTAGTGTTTACGAAGCCAAACTACCCTGGATTTTTTTTAAAATGACACACCCAGCTTCCTGCTGAAGAGAGAAAAACAGCGTGGGCAGATTGTTATCAGCCCCACTCACAATCTCTCTCTGACCTGAAGAAGTATCGGTCCTGCATTTGCGCTGCACGCAGCAAGCGAAAACCTCTCCTTTATTTTCACTTTAACTATTTAATAGCAGCTCAAGAGCTTTTGTAGCTCACAGAAATAAAGGCACGTGCTTGGCAGCACCACGCTGGTGTGTCTGGAGCTGTTTCACAGACTTTGGATGGAGATTTCAAGCAACCACAGAAGCATCTTCAGGAAATGATGGAGCGAGAAGAAGTGTGAGAACCAGCCAGGTCCCTCTCAGCAGGTTCAGTCACTTTGATGTTGCTTGGAATCACCTGCGATGTGAGTTTCTCCCCTGAAATGTGCAGAACTGCCACCATCTGATCAAAACACACAGAAAAGCTCTGCAACAAGAATTCGGATAAATCTACATGCTTTTTGTTATGCTTTTTATTCCCTCCGGGGTGTATCCTCCTTAACAGGATCAGGAGCTCACCCTGAAGTACGTGTGTATGCGTAGAGGTTTTCTCTTTAAAGGCCCGTTTTGACTTCTAAAAAATGAAATTATTAGCAAAGACAAGGTAATTAGGCAATGACAATTCATAGAGTACAACCGATCAATAACAGAGTACATTAGCCAGACTGACAGAGGTGGGAAGCCCATACGTTATAAATGGCTCTATACTGACCTGTAAAAATGCAGCGTTTCCCTAACATTCGGCACAATAAAAAACTAAAATGCTATATAAGCAAGCCAACCTGAAATGACACCTAGTATTATAAATGGCCTAATCTATATGTTAATACTGTTGTATCACATAACTGCAGCAAGACTAAGATAACAATATGACTTTGGGGTTTCTATGGCTACATCCTGGGCTAACGTGCCTGAAAGGGCTTGCTGCTGACACCACACAAGCTTTCTGAGTGCTTCTCTTTGGTTATTTATGATATGATTTATGATAACGACAACATCTCCTATTCTCTCCCCTCGTCAGATACAATAAATTGCCATCGTTAATCACCGTTCTTGCTTCAGCTATGATTACAATAGTATAATAGGGCCCAGCTATGGTAGGACTGTGTATTAAAGGTGTTTTTCCCCCCCTTTAAAGAAATATGCACAAGTAGATCTTTGTAGCCGATGTCAGTACCTGTAGTATTTTAATAATCTTCCCGGGAGTATTTCTGGACGAGAATTTCTGTTCCAACTAAGATTTGGCACCACTCCTCCAAAAGATCGCCTTTACGATCTAAAGACTCAAAATCCACGTTGTTATTATCTGTATCTAACAATTCTCAAATGTAATACGAGGGGTTTATCCGTATTTTTCTTGACAAAAGGAAAGCAGACAGACGGTCAGCCTTTTCACTTTGCACCTCTCTATCTAATCTTCCCAGCTGAGCTTTCCAAACCAGCTTTTCAAGTATCACAAATCTTAACTGAAAACAAAAACACAGCACATATATAAACATTTGGAAGGATTTTACAGTGGTTTTCCTTTTATACATCATGGTCTTATATAAGAAAATATACTGTTCTACCTTCAATAAAATCCTGTGCTGAAACTCCCCAGACTTCTGCAAATATTTTAGGAAGCAACAATTTATACCTTCTACTGGAGGAACAAAGTAGGTATTTACTACACCTGTACTTCTGCCACACTAATAATTTCTACTTGCCATTGCAGAATTTGAGTTCTTTCACACATTTGCAACCTACGTATGCATTTGGGTACTGGGATTTGGAAGCGAGAAAATTTGGTGATTATTTAGCATCTTATTTTGCAATAAAACTAAAGAGTCCCCAAAAGGTCAAGGCATAACTGTCCCATAGACCTCACATTGCTTCTTTCACCTTTTCTTCCCAGAATTTCAAAATTTAAACCCCAAAAGCTTCGTTTTCTGCATTACACCCCCCCTGACAGCAGAGCTGTGGTTTAGGGCAGGGGCGCTAGAATTTAAGAGTAGCATTTCTTGTCCTCAGGAGTCTCGGAGGCAGCAACTAGGAGACAGACACGATGGCATGATGAGGGTATTTTAATATTAATAAACATATTTCTATTTATATTGCTGCTATAAATAGGTTAAATGCCCTTCAGCTCAGCTATCATTAGTGACCTGACTCGTTACTGGTTTTGTGGCAGAGGGGATGGGAGGGGAGAGGGTGGCAACGCTGATCAGCAGTGGGAAGATGCCTGATATGTAAGAGGTAGCAGGGAAGAAATGGGAATACAAAGCCAGTGGTCTCCCATGGGATGATTAGCTCGTCTCTGTGGATAAACGCAGGCACTGATGGTCTTAGGTGAGGCACAAAATCTAGCTGGAGAGGGAACGCCTCCACCAGAGGAGGTCTGCAATTAGCGATGATTACCTGTGACCTGCTTTACTACCTCAAAAGCAAACCCGGGCTATTTTGGGTATTAAATTGTTATATGCTTGCTCACGTGATGGAGCTTCTGCAAAAAATGCATTACCAGAAGGAAGCTTTGGCTCAATCCAGCCTAAAGTCACCATGACTCTTGCTTTGCAGGACGAAGAGGCAACTATGCCAGCATGAAAAGGCTACGAGGGTTTAGATCATCTTCTGTTGCGGTTCTGACCGATCAGAAAAGACAGATGAAGTCCCCCCCACCTCCCTCCTTTAAGGGGAAAAAAGGGAGAGGAAGAGATTTAGGAGTTTAGAATGAACTAAACTANCCGTGGTTGTTCTAGCACTAAGTATAATCAAGAGCCTCTCTGCACCATCCCATGGTGTAATCAGGTCTTATCACTGGGAGAATGAACAGTTTTCTAAACAATATGCTGTTAATTTAAGAGTTTACTTAATTAGAAGAGGCTCAGCCAAAAAAGTAAAATTGTAAAACAGAAAGTTGGCTCGTTTTACCTCAAACCAGGACACCTTCAAATAACTTCTAAGTTCAAGAACTCATTTGGCTATTAATTGCCTTTCTGCTCCTCTTCCCATTGCACACTACTTGCAATTGCAAGGGCACGTTCAAAAGCACATGATAAGCTGGCTCAGGGCAAGAACCGTATCTGTGTTTCTCAAAGTGCTTTGGTTACTTCTGGGCACTAAAAAAAAATAATAAAATAAAATATGGAGCACGTATTTAGAGGCTCTTCCATCCATTTGATTGTCTTCACTGGGTAAGAAAGGGAAATGAAGTATTGTCTCAGCAATAAAAAATACTTTCTAATAATGAGAAAGACTAGGGAAGGAGTTTATTTTCAATATATTAATTAAGATGTATAAAAATGTCAATCAGATCCAATGCTCTAGAATAAACTGGAAAAGGTCTGTCTACACTGTGAGGCAAAGCCCTGATGTGAGGTATCTATCCATAGTAGCAGAGGTGAACGTAACTCACTGAAATTTAATTTAAAAAGGAAAAAAGGGAAAAAGATAAAAAGGAAAAAAGAAAAAAAGGAAAAAAAGAAAGAAAGGGAAAAAGAATAAAAGGAAAAAGCCCTGCCATTGACTGGAAACTCCCACCAACACTAATGCAAACAGAGTTACTACATCTTCAAAGTAAAAAAAGGTGTATATTCACGCTCTCTCTTAATATATCTGTACGCACACCGTACCCAGAAGTGTTTACCAAATATTCCCGCTGTTGGGAATGGATATCTCAGCTTGTTTCCTTAAGGACAGCAGCAGTGATCAGGAATGCTTTCACCACCCAGAGCAATGCGTTTATTGAAACAGTCACTACCTCAGAAGGAAAAGGCAGTTCCCGCTTTGGACTCTGAACTGCATCCAAAGTCCTGGCAAATATGTGCTGACAAGGCACATCCCGAGGACTCCAGCACCCAGAATCGGTGGTGGCATGTCTTGGTTACATACGTGAAACCCCACATGTGCTGGGAGGAATTCTGAGCTACAATACGAATCCCATAACAAATATAATCTTCTTGATCTAGCAGAGAAGGAAATCACTGATGATAAGGCTTTAATAAAGCTTGACAAGCCTCAAAATTAAATTTGCTGGGAAGGGTTCACCCCCGAAACAGATACTTTCAAGCAGTCTTCAAGAAAGAAGCCAAGGAAAGACTTACAGAGAGGAAAATGTTTACTTTAAGAGGTTTTTTTTTTCTTTTTCTTCTTACAGCTACAAATCCAATTAGTGACTCTCTTTGTCCTTCAGCCTTTTTGCTTTTAGTCTGGGTGGGAGCCCATGCGTGTCCCTGGCTTTTCCCCATAACCCTGCCCTGCAAAAGGTGCCCACGGGCAGTGAGAAAACTAATCAGGGCGGCGTGATCACCTTCACATCTAAGGAGCAGCACTCACCAGCCACCTGAAACTGGCTGGGTTTCCAACCCCACGCTAAAGGAGGCTTCAAAAAGCTGCTGTCAGCACTGCTGGCAAAAAGAAAACAGTGCTACGAGAGCATGGGGTGAGGGTGCTGAGTAATAATTCTGCAGGCAGCTTCCCTCTCCAGCAAGAAGCCAAATTCAGGAGGCCGTAGGAAAATTTAAACCACATCCAATTTAAAACCTCTGCTTTTCTTTCTTTTTTTTTTTTCATCTCCCCACTGACCTTATAATTTTTCAGGGACAGCTGCTAAAATCTATTACTTCTTTCCCTAGGACCTCATGGATCAAGGTAACATCTTCAAATAAATCTCGCTTCCAAAGGAGCTCAGAGGCAGAACACAGAGGGAAGGAGTCTCTCAGATGCTCTCACCCTACAAGAGCTTTTTTGGGGGACGAGTGGAAGGACCTTGTGGTCTTTCACGAAGCCAGAGCCACAAAACAGTCCCACGCTTCTGCAGTTGCTGCGATCCTTTGTAGGACAATCAAGTTAAGCAAAAAGCAGTGTATAAAAAAACCCCAAAACCAAACTAAAAAAATCAAAAAAAACCAACACAAAAACATCAAGAGAAAAAGAACAGAAGCAAGATTCAGAGATATCAGAGTCCTCCATCTCCACTGGGGTGACGATTGCACGAAGGTGGAATGATTTGTGATCCTCTCCCCTCGGTACTGCAGAAATAACAGAGGATGCTTCTGTGGAAACCTTAGGCAGGTTTTGAAATATTGTTTAGAAACATTCCAAGCCTTTTTTTTTCTTTTTCTTTTTCTTAAAATTAAGAAATTACAGCTCCTGCAGCGACCTCAAAGCCGATGCTGTGGTTTATTCTCAACCTGCTCCTGGGTAGACAGCAGCCTCTTCGTTCCGATGCCAGGTCTACCCCAGTTGCTCCCAATGACCTTGGCAAAATTCTTCAAGAAAAACAAAAGCAAAAACCACACACACAAAAAAAAACCCCTCCAGGACCTCGGGCTCTCAAGCTATTTTAGAATTAGCTTTGAATAATTGTCCCACAATAGGAGTTTTCTTGATTAATTGCTTAAGATAAGGCCTCCTTTTCCTTGCTGGCCTCCAGTGACTCCCTCTGCTTCCCGTAATCACTTTTGTCTCAGTCTCCTGTTCGCTGGGAGCTGCTAGGAGGAAAATCAGAGATACACCAACTCCATTACCTGAGGATTAGCCACCAGATAACCCTACCTATTCCATTACTGACCATTACTTGAGTAATTATTCAATCAAGTTTAGGCCATGGGAAAGACGCGCTAATTGTTTTGCAAAGCTCGCCTGAGCTTATCTAAAAGGATGCAACTCCAGTCCTTTCAATAAAACACAAATGATGCTCTGATTGCAAAGGAAAATGAGAAGTGGTTTTGTACTGAACTCTGTTTTCTTTAAAAAAAACCTCAAGAAATTATTTAAAATTATTTTTTTTTTAAAAAAAGAAACCCACACCCAACTCCACAACTAATTAGGCCTAACTAGAAGTTAAGGATCTATTCTGATCAAGTCTGAGCACAAGCTGGGTTGTATACATAGCTGATTACAGAAACTTTGCCGGAGATTGCTTTTCCAGCTGAATTATTTAAAAAATGCCACTCAGCCATTAGTTTTCTAGGAGTTTATGAGATAAGCATCCTGCATATAGGGAAAGCAGGGAGAGTGGAGAAATAAACAAAGAGCCAGTAACCGGCAGGCTTAAATTAAACAAGAAACTTGTGCACACACATCAGCGCTAGACTCCGAGGGCTTGATATCCTGATTTAAACTGAATTAATGTCTTTTAGCTAAGTAATATTTTTCTTGGACGCACGGGAGGAATGAAAAAACCCTATGAAAACAAATTTAGTGAAGGAATTGGCTTCAGTAGGCAGTTTTACGTAACATTAACTTTCCACTCAGACATTAGAGAAAAAAAAACACCACAAAAAATAAGTCCTTCATTTTACAGTGGTTGGATTCCCATGGAATTTTCCTGTTCCTTCGACCTGAGACTGGTACAGCACCAGGTGACGCCCTGCCAAGAGGGAACTGAAATTCCCAGGGAGGCCAGTCAATGCTCTACCAAGACCCTCGAAGAAACAAACTAAGGACAATTCCTTCATCTTGAGATATGAAACTCCCTTTAGCTGTCAAACACAGCAAAAGCATTTATAGCCAATGCAAAATTCATCTGTATGGATTTATGTGATCATCATCTTCTTCTCGCTGCACTATATGTGTGGGGGACTCTTCATGAGGGAGTGGAGTGATATGGTGAGGGGTAATGGTTTTAAACTGGAAGAGGGGAGATTTAGATTAGATATGAGGAAGAAATTCTTTCCTGTGAAGGTGGTGAGGCACTGGAACAGGTTGCCCAGAGAAGCTGTGGATGCCCCATCCCTGGCAGTGTTCAAGGCCAGGCTGGATGGGGCTTTGAGCAACCTGGTCTGGTGGGAGGTGTCCCTGCCCACGGCAGGGGGGTTGGAACTCGATGATCTTGAAGGTCCCTTCCAACTCAAACCATTCTATCATTCTATGACTCCATGACTCTTCTTCTTGTCACACTTTCCAAACCCACTTTCTTTAAAACCACCACCATCAAAAAAACACCCATCAACTTTCTGGCTTCAGTGGATCTCACGTCATATCTCATATAACCTATCTTCTAGACATAGTTTCCTTGTAATTTTAAATGCCATTCTGGCAGATGGGAATAACCAGCCCATGTTATCATCCAGAGGGGTGTTTTGGCAATTTTTAACCTAAGTTGCATGACTGTCTTCCAGCTCTTGGCCAATGCAGATAAAGTTTCCACATGGCTTCCATAAACTCAGGCCTTTAGCACCTCTGTCTCCATGAGGTTTTTTTTGGGGGGTGGAGAAAAGATTTATATATGGGAATGAGCACGAGCTGTTGGCATTTTTGGAAATCAGGCAGAATGAAGTGCACTCAGCCGTGGCGTGGATGCTCCTTCCAAGCCAGCATAAAAGCCAGTGGTAGGGAAGCCTGCGTTTTAATGGATAAATGGCTGCAGAGAATGCTCAACCAAACACCTTTGCTGATGAACAGGACTTGAAATTTGGTGGGGAGGGGATTATCCTCCTGCCATGGCATGTAATTTTTAAGAACAACCCCCTATTAATCTCGTTACCTGCCAAATAGTAAGCAGCAGTTTGACCCAAATCCTATCAGGGACAACAATCTGTCATCACTTCCTCTCCCCAAAACGAAATATAGGCTAGGATGCGTTACAGAGAAATAAACTGAAAGGCAGGAGGCTTTCTGCACTAATTTCTCCCACCTCCCAATTCAAACTGCAAATTCACAGGGCAGGGACCTGATTTATGTTTATAAAGCACTGCCTATCCATGCTGCTACACGAATAAACCATGAACATAACACTGAAGATTTTCCTTCACATTTCTTTGTTTTCTTCTTTTTGCCCCATTTTCCATTTGCTCTCATTCTTGTATTTTCCTTCTTTTGTTTAGTCTTCATTGCCCACCCCTTCCAAAGCCCAGAAAATATTAGCTTTTTTCTGTATTACAGTTTTTCTGCCTCCTCCTGTCCCTCATACTAAGATTTGTCTTTTGCTAGCATTTAGCAGAAAGATAAAAACTAGGGAAACAAGTGTGTTTTTCCTTCTTTGTGTCACTTGGGATACTTGAAGGAGATACATGAAAGAGACTGGTGGCCAAGGGCAAGACTGAAGCAAAGGATAAAGGACCAAACATCCAGGAAGTCTGTGAAACACGGGACTGTAAAAAGTGGTAAGAAGAGGGAGAGGAGATAAAGAGCGGCTACACTAAACAACTATTTCAGGGGTAAAATGAGGAGGATAGGACAAAAAAAGAATGTGGAAATACGGTCAAAGTGACTGTGGAACAAGCCAGAATGTGAATTGGTAGCAATTGCTGCTGGTTTGGTTTCTCCATCACATGATGTTAAATCCTGTGAGCTTTGGTGCTCGAATGCTCGACTCTTCACTCGTGAGTTCTTCTGTCTCACACCTGTCACTGCAGATACCGTGGCTTCATTTCTTACGCACATCCAGAAAAAGAGAAAAAAAAAATGCCTGAGGATGCTCTTAGATAAGAAGCTGTTCAGATCCGACATATCTCAGCAGTTATTAAAAAGTAATTACACCTCATATTCTCATGGAGCATTCATTACTTGCAGAAGGGATTTAGATATGCAACTTTTAGATATATAACTCTTGCAGATTCTGCTTTATTATTCATGTGTTATAATAGAAACCAGGAATATATGAAGAATTCCAGTTTGGTCACTAAGTTATAGATTGTCTTGCTTTAAATGGTGAGTTCAGTGTCACCGTGCCAAACCACATGAATACATCCACCTACCACATTACAGCCAAGCTGAATTAGCTTACAATTTCTTGGCTTTTTCTAGTTTCTAATGTAATGCTCAAAAGTATAAAGTTCCAACACAGGAAAGACAGAGACCTGTTGGAATAGGTCCAAAGAAGGTCCCCACAGATGATCAGAGAGCTGGAGTACCTCTGCTGTGAGGACAGGCTGAGAGTGGTTTGGGTTGTTCAGTCTAGAGAAGAGAAGGTTCTGGGGAGACCCTAGAGCAGCCTTCCAGTACCTAAAGGGGTATAAGAGGAGAGATGGGGAAGGACTCTTGACCAGGGAGTGGAACCATAGGATGAGGGATAACAGTTTTAAACTGAAAGAGAAGAGATTTAGATCAGATATTAGGAAGAAATTCTTCACTGTGAGGGTGGTGAGACACTGGAACAGGTTGCCCAGAGAAGCTGTGGATGGCCTGTCCCTGGAGGTGTTCAAGAGCAGGCTGGATGGGGCTTTGAGCAACCTGGTCTGGTGGGAGGTGTCCCTGCCCATGGCAGGGGGGTTGGAACTCAATGATCTTTAAGGTCCCTTCCAATCCAATCCATTTTATGATTCTCAGTTGTTTGCAATGTCCAGCAGCTTGAAAAACCAGGCACTGACATCGTCTAGCATAGACCTCCTTAGAGCACGGTTGCACATCAGTCCTCTTGGCAGCATCCCACAGCTACAGCAGATAAACCTTCCCCTAACACACAGCACCTACGTCATGGGGATATTCATCCTCTTACTTAAAAGAATGGCACATGACAAAACCACAACAGTCAATGTCAGTACATTAGAGTGTACATACATGATTTCTGTTGCTAAGGTTGCTTTTTGTATTCTAGGAGACGGAGACCTATGAGGCCTTTCCAATGAGATGGAACTTCATCTTCTCTTAAGGGCAGATATGGACATTTCAGGACCATCCAGCCTTCTGCTGCAGACAGAAGAAGCTCAGGAGAAGGCTTATTCAGAGAGGATTCTTTTTCCAACTGGGGCAGGAGATTTGGTTATTTTTCCTGAGTGATATCTTTGACTCAGCAAAGATCCCTCCTCAATTTACCTTTTAAATTTTGTTTCCCCCTCTTTACACCATATTATTCCCTAATAAGGTGGGAGAAAGAAAACCTTTTCCTCTCTCCCTACCACCAAGAACTGTCACTTCTCCAAGCTGAAAGACAGAAAGCAGAAGAGCTGCAGATAATGCCTAAAAACCTCTCTCAAAGTTGAGATATCACTGAAATGTACAAAAACGACCTGCCACCACTTCTGCAGGGAGCTGAGGAGCCTTTAACGAAGAAATTCAGATTCACAAATATTTAAGTTGAGTTTGTTTCAAGTGCTGGATAAGACTCTGGCAGACATCAGATTCTTGTTTTATTTCTGAGCTTCTTCCCCCTCCTCCACCCTTTCTGGGCTAGAGAAACAAACACCAAACCTTGGTGGACTCTGTGTACACCCAGGAACTCATTAAGTTCAATCATAATGACCTCTAGAACTCTGGGATGAAGTAACAAGAAAAATAAAGCATTAGGGATTTTAATACAATAACTACTTGCTTCCTTCTGCCATAAATTCTTTATGGGTCTCTAAGATACCTCGGCTACCGTGGGATAAGTATCTTGTGCTCTGGCTATGAAAGCTTTCCTACAAAAATCTGGAGATTTACTCAGCTATCTGCAGAGAACACTGTTTTAAAAATCTAGGTGCTTCACAGGGAGAAAGAAATCTAACCATAACATTTGTGAGCAAGAACAAGGACACCTTTTTAATCCTCTAAGAAAGGTTTTGTCAGGACTTGCATCTATGTCTTCTGCAAATTAGAAAAGAAAAAATACAGTTATGGTCAAAAGTATAAGGAACCGGGAGGAGGAAAGACAGGTAATAATATTAGTCAGGACACCTGAGAAACTGTAAATACATTAGTTCTATTTTTAATAGGGTACACCAGCACGAGAGAATATTACCCTTGACATACACCAGACATGCTGAATGACAGGCTGGAAAAAAAATATCATTTATCATAAGCAACATGATTAATAAGCTTTATGACGGCTCAAGAATAGCAGGTATTTAGAGACAAGATATCTGGTTCAGAATAAAAGTCTAAATTTATTCTTGCTCAGGAATAATATTTTTGCCAAGCCAATGTTTTGGGAATTTTCTGTTACCAAGACCAGATGTTTCAGGACAACCTGTTCATACCACAGCCATGTATTTTTACAGGCTCTTTATCCATCGGTGGCAAAAGAATTTGCACAAACAAAATCAGTGCTCTCACCTTACAGAGGAAAAACTAAGAAGGGCTCAAAAAGAACAAGATACTTATTTATGGTCACTGTCCCACAAAATACTGGTGGTAGAGCTGAAAATTAGAAGTATGAGTTTGGAAATCTAGTGCTGAACCTACCAGCTCACCTTTTGCTTATGAGAAGGTGTAATCTAGTTTATCAGATACTTTTTTATACAGTTAGAAGGAGAAAGAGCCCATCTCTTACTCCATGGATGAGGGGAAATGTCTTAAAAAATAGGTAATATTGGTGTTGCTCATCTGCAGCGTGATCCTCTCCTTAGGGGAGGCAAGTTTCTCCTGTCGCTGAAATAACCCACAAGTAGTTTCTTCTGGCAGAGAGAAGGTAATTAATTCCTCACGATAGATTAGCTCCTTTGGTCACTGGGCTATGACCAATTTGGGAATGATCATCACTTTGTGGGTGATGTCCCATTCCTCAAAAGGTCTAGTATTAAAATTTTCAAATAAATGGCCAAAGGAGCACGAGATTGGAATATCCACTTTTTGTAGCACATCCTTCTCCTTGCCTCTGCCCCCTGCCCAGTGCGGATTAGGATGGGAAGAGGGATGATTTATCTCTGGAGAACTAGAAAAGAGAGAATTGATTTTTGGTAAGAACTCCAAGGAAGTTCTTAATACTGCCTTATCTTTGTGAGTAATACAGAAATGTTCCTCCGCTGAGTGAGTGACTATCTTGGAAGTTATCCTTGCCAATGTTATCTCTACAGAAAAGCAGCTTTGAAGGATAGAAAATAATATATGTTCCCTATTGGTCGAAACAGAGCTGTGTCAAAACTTGTAATACAGAGTTTAGGTTCTACACGAGGTATTTCCATAACTTAGGGGAATTCAACAAGTTCGCTGCTGTGACGCCAGCGTGAGGCTAAGATAAGATTTGCCCATCTGGCATAATGGAATTTAATCACTGCGATGCACTTCAGAGCTCCTGCACAAACCTAACGACGTGACATCGCCCCGATTCACCAGGTCTTGCACCTTAAATATTCTTCTCACGGTGTGAATTTGTCAAGCTTCTTTAAATCTTAAAATAAATTTTAAAAATCCATCGCCTTTAAGTGCTATTTGAAGAAAGGCAGCAAAGTCTAGGTTTGTAAGGGGAAGCAATCTCCTATTAGTAAAAACAGATGGAAAAAAAGAGATGAAGTTTTGGATGCACAAGGTATTCGCCAGGACCTTGTGTGCTTGGAAGGTTTTTGTTTTGCTTTTTCTTCCAGGAGGTCTAAAAGGAGCTACAACCTTCTCCTCCAAACGTCTGTCTGATCCTGGCTGCAATGTTATCAACACAAATATCAGACTGTCCCACCCCTAATCATTTAGGGTAATCCCCCTACCCAGCTTCTGAGTGTCTTTAGGTCAAACGGTCGATTTTCTAAGAAAGAGAAGCCTTTGATTCAAAAGCTCCCCCTTCTACAATATGCTCATTTAAATGTGCATGACTCCCTGAATGTCATCTTCTTGCCAACCCAGGGTTATGATTATATATATAATACTTTCCTCTTTATTTTCAGCCCTTGATAACTAGCAAGGAGAATACACACAGAAAGCATCTTGCAGCTCCTCTAAAACCAATCCTCTGCCGCAGCCGAGCAGTCTCTCCTGAGCAAAACAAGAACTTTTTGGTCATCTGCCGAAGCCAGTAATTCTGTTCTTCATCAGACTCCCAGGATTTCTGCTATCTGATGGAATATTTAAGCAGAGACTTCATTCCCCCGGTGGAGTGCCGACGGCTCGGCCGCTCCACTCCGGTGTTCAATGAGCTCTTGTGTTCTATTACAGAAGAAATGCGATTTTCTGCCCAGCTGGGAAAATGATACTTCTTCCTAGCGCAGAGATTTGTACCCCACTCTAACCCGTCTAAATAGGTCACAGTCCCATTTTCACAATACTACCAATATATCCCTGCAGGAAATGCAAAAAGCTCACTGCACCAAGGGCAAAGACTATCTAACAGGGAATACAGCAAACTCTCTCCTTGGTGAGGAAAAATAAATAAATCAAACTAAGGTACATGTTACGTCTCTCTCTAAAATCTCTTCCTCCTTCTCATCTCTCTCTCTCCCATCGACTTGCCCATTTCAAGCAGACTCGAAGGTCCTGCTCTGGCAGCGACCAGCTCGGTGGTGCTTGACAAGACACAGCTCTGGGTTTTCCTCCCACTCTCTATCAAATGGGGATTATTGATATTTTTTTCATGAGTGCTTTGAGCTCTCTGAGCATACCAGGAAACCTTATTTATATATTTGCCCCAAATGAAATAAGCTCTGTTGATCCTACAGGGGGCAGGATGCCATAGTGTTACTGTTCTACACGGCGCCAGTCTGCCAAAAAACCCTGGAGACATCCAAAAATATTAGGAGTTTGAGGTCTAGTGAGATGTCCTGAAGAAACTAAAAGCATGATGTATTCTTTAAGTTAATTTCTTCATCAGAAGCCTTCCATACACGCTTTTCTTATGCTGATTTCCCAGTCAAACGAAGTAATTAAGCACTGGTTAAGGTGCCCTTCAAAAGCACAAGCTGTTCCCAGTTACCTTGGTGTAAATCATAGAATGATAGAATGGTTAGAGTTGGAAGGGACCTTAAAGATCATCAAGTTCCAACCCCCCTGCCATGGCCAGGGACACCTCTCCCTAGAGCAGGTTGCTCAAAGCCCCATCCAACCTGGCCTTAAACACTTCCAGGGATGGGGCATCCACAACTTCCCTGGGCAACCTGTTCCAGTGCCTCACCACCCTCACAGGAAAGAACTTCTTCCTAATATCTCATCTAATTCTCCCCTCTTCCAATTTAAAACCATTACCCCTCGTCCTGTCACTACACTTCCTGACAAAGAGTCCCTCCCCAGCTCTCCTGTAGGCTCCCTTCAGATCCTGGAAGGCTGCTATCAGGTCTCCCCGGAGCCTTCTCTTCTCCAGGCTGAACTGTCCCAGCTCTCTCAGCCTGTCCTCATAGGAGAGTTGCTCCATCCCTCTAATCATCTTGGTGGCCCTGCGGACTTAAATCCGGACTTAAGCTTAAAAAAGCCAAGAGAGTTAAACCCGGCGTGTGAGAGGGCTGAAACTTTCTGTGTCAAAACGCATTCGAGGTGAAACACATCAAAACGTGGAGAAAGGGGATGCTCAGAATCGATTTTTCCAACAAGGCATTTACAGGCACTCAAAACACCATCTCCATTTCAAACATAAAATAGTCATTGTGCTGATTTGTCACGGTACGACTTGCGAACGTATTTGATTCCACATTATCTGAAACTCCCAGTTATCCGAGGTCTCATCTTCTTAATGGAAGGGAACGTACAAAAGCAGAGCACTCACTTTAAGGCACAATATATTACCTATACAAATTGGTACTCATTCAACAGACAAACTGAAAAACCAAATTATGGTTGACTATCAATTTGATACTCTGCAGCAGAAAACACCGCTTAAAGCCTGGGAGCTCAGAAAGCCTTTTAAGGACATTCCTTGGCATTACAAAATACCAAATCTTGACAACGTGGAACTTGGTAGAAAGCTCCCATGAGAAGAAAATTTTTGCTGGTTGGTTGTTGCAGCTGAGATCTTACCAAATATTAAACAAACACTATAAGATATCAATATTGTGAAAACATTTCTGGGCATAATATCCCACTGCTGTGTCGAAAGCAAAGATTCCTTCCGAAATAACATGCTGGGTATCACAAAGGAAATAATTTGGAGGCAGCCCTGCACCTAAAACACTTCCAACTTTTGTAGACTCAATGAAATGTATAGGTTGGAAAAGACCTTTGGGAACATCTAATCATCAACCCAACTCTGATAAAAAACAACAACCCATCGCTAAACCCCGTCATGGAGCATGGTTTATCTCTGCTTGGCCACAGATACCTCGAAACTAAGTTGTCTGCAAAATAAATTGAGCGCCTTGCCTCAGTTTCCCCAGTTTCAGAGACTGTAGAACCTACTTGGAGAAGGGTGGAGTAAAACGCAAATGTGGAAACAGAACTTGTCAAACACACGTATGTGAACCCATGCAAAAATGCAAACTGCTTTTCCATTCCAACAGGCTTTCTGCATTTCATAAAGCCAGATGCTAGAGATACTTCTCTTTATTTAGATATTTCTATGTGGTAGTAAACAACACTTTCTCAAGCACATGGAGTTTTGCCTTCAGCACAGATCTTTTTGAACTCAGGGCCATATTCACAACAGCCCTTCAGTAATCCAGGAAAAACAATCCCAATAACTTTCAGCAGAAACACTACTTTAAATTTCGCAGGCACTCAGAGGAACCTGCCATCATTTGCCAGCTCCTTTAATTAAAACTTATGAGAAGTTTTAACCGGCAATCAAAATTCTGTAATGAGATTGGTAAAACCCACATCTCATTCTACAGCTCTTCATCAGGATATAAGCCAGATCCTGCTCGGATAGAACAGCCATGCTATTAACAACACAACACAGCACACTGCACGCTCTGCCGACTTAAAATTCAAGTCCATAGCACAAGTGAAAGACATTTGGATGCTACCGGGCAGTTCATGTTATAAAGGGAGGCATTTCTCTTGAAAGTTCAAGAAGTTGAAAGGCAAAAACAGTGATACAGCATCGGGGATTTATCATCTAATAATAAAAGAGTGTTTGTTCCTCTGGAGCTGCTCCTCACAAGTGGCGGCTCATGCTGAAAGAGCCGGGTTCAGTAGTCGTGAGGCTCCTCAATTGCACTCCTTATTGTGTGCTTTATATTAAAGAAAGCAATTTAACTTTTGAAGACAAGAAAATTATCTTGAAACTGAAGTCCTGCCTCAGCTCAAGGCCAAGCTAGAAAAGAACATGTAAAATTATTAAAAGGTCTTCAATTATTACTAGAGCTGGAACACTGGCAACAGCTATAATTCAGGGTGCCTACACATTTTAATTACAACCCCCACTTTCAGCAGGTTATAGCTTTCCCTATCATGCTAGAATTTATCAGGTCTGTCATAACCTTTAAAAAAAAAAGTTTAGGCCATGTTACTTCCATTCAAATCATGGGAAAGTAGAACAAACCCAAAAATAATTGCAATTTTGCCACCCCACAGGTGACAGAGCAGAAGTGGAAACTACTCCAGCAACCTCTGGAGGGTTTTGGTGAAAACCAATCGTGTAAATGCATTAAAGTATAAAATAATGAAAGTGAGAATTTACACGGCTGTCAAAACAACCTGAAACACAGGGACAGCCTCCAAGAAGCTGCCTTGTACCAGGCATGTACGTGAATTCATGGAATCATGGAACTGTCAGAGTTGGAAAGGACCTCTGGAGACTGGCCCTACTTCCCCAAGCATAAAAGAGGTTTCCTACTTCAACAAGTCAGGACTTTTAGGTCTTTACCCTCACTTCTTATCAAGCTAAAGTGAACAAAACTGGAGTCAGCAGAAAGGATCTAGGACAGCATCTTCTGGACCTCAATTTTCTACTCATGCTCTTTCCTACAGGAGTAATCCCCCTTTCCCTGCACAGGCAAGCTTCAATACGCCAGGCACAACTCCAGTCATGGACAAAACAGACTGACTTGCTAGTGTGCAGCCAAAATCAATTTTATATATCACAGAATCGTAGAATGGTTTGGGTTGGAATGGACCTTCAAGATCACCTAGTTCCAACCCCCCTGCCATGGGCAGGGACACTTCCCACTAGGGCAGGTTGCTCAAAGGCCCATCCAGCCTGGCCTTCAACACCTCCATGGATGGGGAGTCCAGAACTTTCTGAGAAACCTGTTCCAGTGTCTCACCACCCTCACAGCAAAGAATTTTGTCCCAATATCTAATCTAAATCTCCCCTCTTCCAGTTTAAAACTGTTAATCCTTGTCCTATCAGTACAGTCCTGATCAAGAGTCCCATCCCATCTCTCCTGTAGCCCCTTTAGGGACTGGAAGGCTGCTCTAAGGTCGCCCTGGAGTCTTCTCTTCTCCAGACTGATATATATATATATTTTCTTTTAAATATCCAACAAATTTCACATAAAACCATCCTGAGACAGTGGCAGGGGATGCCTGCCAGATCTCAAAAGGCTAGAGGTGCTTTGAGTCATGTTACAGATCTTTGGCCATGCACAGGAGCCCAAGTGATGATCTGCCAGTTGCGTGTGTCCTACCAGAACAGAGAAACCAGTCTGCTGCCCACTGATCTGCAGGAGCATGTCTGGGGAACACTGGGAAAGATCAGAGCAGGCTGAGTGACTCGCCCTGGCAAAGGCATCTCGCTCCCATTGTTTTCTTTTCCTAGGTCTGCTCAGGAATGAGCAGGGATTTCCTGTGCACAACGGCTGGGCTGCAAAGGCACAGTCAGCTCCAAACTGGGAAGTACTGGACCAAACCGGGCATACACAGACCACTTGTACTGGGCTTCTGCAGTAGGCTCATTCACAAGACATAGACTGATTAAAATTTTGCTGTTCTTCTAAAACACCCCTCCGGATTCTGAAATATTTAATTACAAGTGAGTAAAGTTAAAGTAGAAAAGAATCCCGTACATACACAATCACAAATACCAACAAAACCACACACCTATGATGAAATTAGATGTTAGGCTGTAAATATCAGGCAAAATTACTAAACTCTAGTTTTTTACATCCAGTTTTTCTGAATCAAGCTCCAGCAAATCCCTGCTCTGAGCGCACACCATCATGCTGCATCCTTTCCTGCTGACAGAGTTCCAATAAATCAAATATTATTGATATCATGCACTTGAGAAAAAAGTTATGATTTTAACACACCTGTGCAACATGTTAAGATTCTAAGTCCAGCCTCACCACTGGCATTTCCTGACATTTTTTGAGCTTAACAAGTATAACGTCTTATGTCTCAATGTTTAAAAGAATGATGTAAGATGGTAGTAGCATTTAATTTATGATTGCTTTTATTAAAGCAGTGTTTTGGAGACCTCAGCTAACAAGAGAACTCCATTGTGGGAGATGCTGCCCAGACTTCACCTGAGAAGCCCTCAGTCAGAACAGTTTACAAATCAAACACGGAAGACATACCCAGGATGAAGGAAAAGGAAATATTACTGTAATAACACTGATTTATGGTGCAAGTGACCTACCTAAGGTCGCAAAGCAAGTCTGACCCTGATCTTCCGAATCCCAATCCACTGCACTAATTGCAAAACTGCTCTACGTCTTCCTACCAAGATGAGGAACTGGCAAAACAAGGCTGATGCTGCATCAGAAAAGCTCAGAGCTCCAGCTGGGCAAGGCAAGGAAATAATTTTATAGCTGCAAACAATGATAATTTTAAGGATAGAAGACAAAAATCTTTATTTGCCTTTTCCTTTTGCCATGTTTTTCTGTGCTCATTTCTTTGGTGTGGAAAATACAGCTCCAGCAGTCAGTGGGGGCTCTCAAAGGACTTTCTAAATTAGGTACAGGATCCTCCTTGGTGGACTTAAGTTTTATTCTCACACAATACTCAAAACTGACAACTTCTATGTCCTCTGTGCCCAGAAAATTTAGTATGTATATCACTGTCCCACCCAAAGTAGCAAATTTTCTATACGTAATATCCTATGTATTTGCAGGATATACCAGTGTATTATGTGCATTTTTTAAGCATTACACTGTTAAAACACCCATCTCACACATGAACAAACTGAGATGAAATGATACAAGGAGTCTTCTCGCTGGATCAGTTGAAGGTTCAACACAAATTCAAAGGGCTCTTGAATTAAGACTCTTTATTGACAACAGGGAACTTGCAAGAAATGCAGAGAAACCTGTTAAAAAACACATTTAAGAGGATCCACTTCAAAGTCAGCGCAAAGATAAGTGGTCCAAGACCTTCGGCTTACACTGGCTGAAGCTGACGTTGAAGAACAATAAAATGGGTCACTTCTTGGCTCTTGAACTCTCCTGGATGCTGACACAGCATTTGTATTTAAAATACACAACACCAAGGTATTTTAGGTCAGTCCAAAGGAATTTAAGTACAGGTTTAGTTAGAGGAAGTTCTATATATTTAAGCTGTTACGGTAAATCATCATTATGATGATTAAACCATCAGGATGGCAGCGCCCTTTCAGCAGAGACAGCCTGAAAACACCCAGAGCTTGGAAGTCGACAGGTGTCCTTCTTGGTTGATTCTTGTCTCCATCTCCTTGAGCTCAAGCAAAAAGCTCCCATTCTGGGGTAACGCAGGATCGATTAAGAGCCTATTTTAACTGAACAGAAGCCAAGCTTCCCTTCAGACCTATATGGGTGATATATTCCCTGATCAGATACATTTCTCCCTTATGTGATTCCTCAGGAAAGTTCCCTTTTGTGGAGGCAGGAGCTGGAGAGACTCACCAAACCTTAATTGCTGGGCCAAGTTTTTCTTTCGATTGGCTTTTAGGTGCCTTTAAACTTTTAAGGTAAAACAATAAAACCAAAGAAGAGGTCAACTCTTCAAACACTTCCCATGTTAAATGAGTATTTATAGGGTTACAACTAAGGAACAAGACCATTTATAGGGCTGCAACTTGAGCTTCTGCTAGAAGTGAAAGGGGTGGGTGGGCAGGGAAGGGAATAGAAAGAAAGTTTGGGTGGTTTTTTGCATGACCTGTGTATTTTGACTTCTGCTTTTTCTGCCTGTCAAATGGTAACACGCACAAGTAAAGCTCATCAGGGATTGAAATCACTGCAGGAAGAAAATCCTGAAAATACAGGCTTGTTATCCTCTGCTGGAGCAGCTCGACTAGAAGATGCTGGGGGAGAAGAAAGGACCATCCTGATTAGGAACTCAGAGCAAGTCACTCCAGTCCTTTTCAACTGCAGCTGGTTTGCAAGCCCTGCACCTCGCTAAAACAGGAGAACAGCGGGATATCCTTCCTACTACCTCAACTAAAACCTATTTCATCCAGGGCAATTAGAGAACAAAACAAGATAAAAAAGAAATAAATAGAAACCACACGCATTGTCCGCCCTGTAAAAGCCACGGAAAAGCAGTTCTGCTCTACCTTTGCCTCCCGCCCCCTCTCCCTGCAGCCTGGCGCCAGGCTCGGCCCCGGGAACAAAACCCAGGTCCCAAGGACGGCGATTTTGGGAGGCGAGAGGCATTGAGGACCCGCAGCCCTGAATACCTTCTCCTCTTACTGCGGGGAACGGCGAGCGGCCAGGCGGCGTGATTGTTTTTAGCCGGTTACATCCTCGAGCCTGTCATCGGGTACAGAAGCAGCCTTTATGCAGCGGTTGTACCGTCCCATTTCCTGGCTTCTGTCAGGCTTAACAAAACCCAAGTACTAAACACATTTTATGCCTTGGAGTATCAAATGTTCTTTGCTATCAGTCGAAATGGAGCTCTGTTCATTTTCGTTATTGCTTCATATGAAAATGTTAGCTCTATTCATATTCCATATTCAAGATGTTTAACCTGGGTTCACTGTATGAAAAGTCAATCATGTGTGCATAAATTCAATATATTTTCCCCATTTATTGCAGTACAATGAATATCTTACAGAGAGCAATGTTTGTGTACTGATTCAAAAATATTATCTCTTTTCTTTTGCTCAATTTATTTTGTATTTATTTGAGGTGAGGCAGGTATATTTGGGTTAAATAAGCTTTATCATTGCTCAGGGTTTATTATGTTTAGCACAAGAAAGAAAGGCGGTGTAAGAGAAGGAAATAAAAAAAACCCCATCTTCGAAATCATGCCAGCGAGCAGGAAGAAACACTTTTGCTGATAAACAGGAAATATTTTATTTCTAAAGTTAACATTCTTAAGTAAAAAAACAAACACTTCAGCTAAATTTGTGGGGTTTAAAACAAACCGTGGAAAACATTAAGGCAACTAAATAGAAACCATCTTTCAAGATGGTAAAACTAGGACAACTGCAAACATGAGGTATTAAACAAGCCGTGACAAGGAACGTACACAACAGCCAATTTTAACACCAATTAAACATATCTGTGATCAAAAGCTGAAAAATACTTCAAGAAATGTCAATCAAATTGTTATGCAATAACCCAAACCCTTTACATTATTATTTATATTTCAGAAAGTTGCACATGCTCCAACTAGTGTCCAGCATGTTCAAAGCACCCTAAAACCTACAAAAAAGATAAATTAAGAGAATTCTCGCTCCAAAAAAACGTGTGGCACAGTCAATTGCTACAAAAAGCTGGGGCAGAAGGGTAGAAGAAGGATTAATTGATGGAACTCATCTGGGAAAACCAGCAAATAGCAGTAACATTCTGCTTGGGTTCTGTTCTAACCCTGTAAAAGAACTGGGTTGGTGCTGGAGTTTGGATCAAGATGGTCAGGGGCCATACTGCAGAAATTAAAATTGCCAGTCTTCAGGTTTTTTTTTCCCCTGCCCCTCCTTTCTGCAAGTTTGCTCAATAATTTAAATGAAAGATCTGAAGTGAGGTTTCCATCGCTGTTGGCCCTGTGCTGGAAGGGAAAACTGGATTTCAGACACTCTTCAATAAAAGAATGGTAAGATTTCCTTCTGAATCAAAAAAGCAATTTTTCTTGGGTTTGTTTTCTTTTTCATTTTTTGTTTTTTGGGTTTTTTTCACAGGAAAAAATATAAATCAGCCACACACACAGTTTCTTTCCATCAGTCTGTCTATTCCATCAAGGTTTTTTTTTACCTAAGGGGTCAAGAGATTGAGCCCAGTTTTTGGGAGTCGCATAGACAGCAACCAACCGCCCATCACAGGCACAGGTTTCTTATGGGTAAAGATGCTTTTTTTTTGTGCAAGTAAAATTAAAGGCTTTTATAGTCAGTGTAATATAAGACAGAAGATGTGCTACGGTGTAATAAGCCCAAGAGACTGACTCCTGGTTGGACTCCTGCCCACCAGCACACCCACTCTGGCCATGCTGCAAGTACTGGGCAGACTGGGACCTTGGGGAGAGATACTGAGGTGTGAAGAGTGCTTTGAAGCTGAAAAGCAAGAAATGTTAAGTATTGTAGCTAAGGATTATATCCCCTTTCAGCATTTCAACAGTCGCTCAAGCTTCTGATAAACAGAACGCATCTTGAAAAGAGAAAAAACAAACAAACAAAAAGCATGGATATAAGGAAAATTTAGAAATTCAGCCCCAAATTTATACCTGAAAAATAACTCGCTGTGATCAGGCACCGCGCAGCTGTCGTCATCAGTTCATGCTGCGCAGAAGAAGTTCCTGAAAGGGGTAACAGGCACCCAAACAAGCTTAAAACTTTTCTTTAAAATAGTGGGGTCGAGTCAGCAGCCGAGCATGAAAAGGAACTTAATATTCTTGCAAAGCGAGGCGATCCGGAGGAAACCCTGCTCTAATTTCTCTCTTCTGTTTGGATTCCTCCACCAACGCCAAAACTTCGAGGGCTAAAGCAACACGAATATTAAGCTATCATATTATTTACCTACGGCGGGGGGAAAATGAAGAGTTTTAACGGAGCGAGAGCAAGTTAAGCAAAAACTCTGACTTCAAAGCGAGAGCTAATTATGTGTTTTACTAATTACATTTTGAAAAGATACACAGGGCATTACCAACGAACCCTGCAAAACTGAAAACACAACTGTGTCTCGGGCCGCCTCGGCCTGGAAAAGAGCTCCCGAGAATTACCAAGGGATTCCTGCTTCTCGCAAACACAGCGCCACTAATATTCTCCAGATTTGCTGGCCCTGCTACGAACCATCTCAAGAAAATGTTTACATTAAAGTCGGGTTCAGCTGGGAGGTCAGCTAACTTTAAGGCTTTAAGAAATCAGCAGCCGTCTTGTCTCCCCAGCAGTGGCAGGGGGATGGGGAAAGGGATTTTTTTTAAAAAAAAGAAATCATTAACTTGCTGCATGGACAAAACCTCAGTTTTTCACTCTGTTTGGGTTGCTGTCAGTGATGTGAAAATGTTGGTGATTTTTTTCCCCCTCCCTGTCTTTAAGCATCCATCAATAAATTGTCTGCACATCCCAAAAGTTCCTGCCGTACTTCGAAGCTGCTTTTATGCCAAGCCCCGACATTTCACGTTTTAAAGCCATGATGAAAATAATAGGTGCTATCTCGCACAATTAGCTGCGATTTTTATCAGGTTTCTGACTTTGGAACTGCGAGCAGATATCAAGTAAACAAGATAAGGAATTTATATTGTACGGATTCAGCCTTTATTCTCCAAAAAATCGCTTCGATGAACGCCGAGTGGATGCCGGATGATTTTCCGTTTCATTCTGTACCACACAAGAATCAATACAATCTGGTCTTATTTGAGCCAGGCTCCTAAGCTTACGTCTTATTTACATCTCGCAACTGATAAATGATAGCAATAAAAGTGTGGCATTCCACAGGAAGAAAGTGAGATTACGCTTCATCTAATTGTTTAAAGTAGGAGAAACCGTATTCCCGCTCTGAAATAAATGCCTTAAAGGCTTCCACTGGTATCATTGTCTTGCAAAGGTCTAATGACTCTATGCTGAGCGAGAAGGGCTGCAAATACAACCAAGAAAAGGTCATTTTTTTATTTTTAATAGTTATGTATATATATAAACACGTCAGAAAAACACCTCCTCATTCAAGGTTCTTAGAAATAATGGAAAAACCTCTATGGCAGTGGCTGCGTCAGAGACTTGGTGTGCCCTGTTAAATGAAATCAGATGCACGTTCATAAAGAACACGAAGGCAACTGCAAATATTTGCTTCTGACACAAAAATGCATTTAGCAGACCCAGAGCACAACTTACAGTAACTGTCCCACGAGATCCAGACTTGGGTTGTGCCTGATGGAATTTTTATTATTATTATTTATTTTTTTAAAAATCCCAGAACCAGTTCCTAACGGCACACAAAGAGAGGGAAGGGAAATACCTGCACCTTGTTCTGGTTCTGTCTCATTAACTTTAATTTATCTCTGTACTAAGTGCAACTATTTTACCAAGGAAATAAAAAAAAACAAAACACAAGCACGCAACGTGCAAGTTACGTCGGTAAAAAGAGAGGTAGAAACAGACAAGTAAAATCCAAATTAGAAATAATTTGGGCACAGAATTAATCAGAGTAAATTAAGATTTTGAGCTGGCGCAAGGAATGGATGTAAAAAAACTTTCTGAGGAATTGTTACTGCCCGTTTTTAAGTTGTAAAATAGCCTTTCTGACTCTTCCGAGCAACTCCTTTTCCTGCTCCACGAATCCCAAAATGATTTCCAAAGCTTTCACTCATTTTGACACAAAGGATACAGGAGACTGTTTAGACTCCTAATAAGCCAGGAGCCGCTGGAGCTGCTCAGGGCTGTGAAACACTGGATGGCGGCAGCCAAGAAAACAATTCCTTGGAGAGGAAAACAGCCAGCGTGTGCCCTCGTGTAGGAATCACATACCAGAGGAAAAGAGCTTTTTTTTTTTTTTTGCAGGGGGGAGGGCTGGTGTGTGACGTGACTGTGAGATGCTTATTGTGCACTGAGGGGCTCCGGGTCTCTGGCAAAGGGATATTTCTTCCAGCCACCCAACCTTGCCCTCACCTGCCCACAAGCTGGGTGCCAGGGAAGCCCTGAGACTGCTCTCAGCTGGAAATTACTAATTAATGTGAGTGACATTAACACTGAATCTTCTAAAATTTATGCAGAAAGATTTTTCCTTTATTTATTCTGTTCCTTTTTTCTCCCTCCTCTACCTTGGAAAGGTTGGACACCCTCTTAAAAGCTCCTCAGAGGCTCATCTAAGGTCCAGGAATCTCCAACTAGACCATAAGAAGGGAAAGAGGCCAGCACAGTAATTAGCACATCACTACCGTATTTCTTCTGATTCTGCAAATTTACAGCTGAAAACAATTCCGTGTAACCCAATTTAATTACATTAAAAATGATGCAACTTCTTTTATTAAAAGGGGATTGATTACTCCACAAAGAATTTAGATCCGACAACGGCCTCCTGTGCCACTGTAGAAGGTGTTCAACACCCAACGAACCTACAATGAAGGCTCTAAAGCAGGAACTAATTAGCTCACACGCAAAATATTAAATCTGTTTCACAAATTATGTAAATCATATAAAAAATGAGGTATAAGACCAATGGCAAACTTTATAGTGCCAAAATGGAATAAGCTGCATGTATACCTGCCTTCAAATTAACTAAAGCAATTATACTGTAAAATCATTAGCCCAAGACATAGTTTAAAGTCAAGCTTTAATAACTTTAATGCTACGTGTATTTTCTAACCACAGAAAAAGCATTACATACGTTTACACTTCCCACTAAATTTAGAGGAGGTTATGCTGCATTAAACCAAGCAGGAAAAATAAAGTATTCCAAAAAAAAAAAGAGGAAAAACAAAAAAGAGGAATGCCAAAAATGTTTACTGCAGAAAATATGCACGAAATCAAACCATCATTTTCTCTGGAGCTCCGTTTCCCCATTAAAACAATGCATTATTATGCTTTTTGAAACACTAGCATGTTTATTCTGTCACCATCAAAAAAAAAAATCATAAAATCAAATGAACTCCCCTGAACGATGAGAAAATAAAACACAATTTTACATGATCCTGGCAATACTTTAAAACGCCAGTTATTGGTCTCATGCTTCTGTGTGTCCTATGGCCAAAATATCTTAATACTTCGCATCAACGAAGGGAGAAGAAACAGCAACTCATGGTACAAGCATTGAGGGATAAGTGCTACCTCCTCAATCCTAAGGATGGGTTGAGATGTTTAAATTTGTTTTTTTCAGATGTTGAACACTTAGAGACCCTGGTGCTGAATCCTAATGGGATTTCCAACCTGCTCTTCAACCTTTTGAAACAACTGCTGTGGAGCTTGATGCATCTCTGTAGGAGTGAAGGGACTGCAAATAAGGCAAAAAAAATAAGCAAGGTTTCTTACTTTGCTCAGATGTTAAATTTGTTACTGGGATTTTCACAGCACAAGGGTGTGTAAGAACATCCTCCGTGCCATCGTGCAGGTGTGAGACATCTACCTGTTACCTTTCCTGAGAGATGGCTCTTGTATTTTCATGTAGCCTTATGGAGGAGTGACTTTTCAGATGCTTTGGGATTCCCTCAGCAGAAAAACAAGACACTGATTTATGTCTGAAAAGGAGCACGAGCAAAATACCCACACATAAATGTTTTCCTGGCCTCATCCTAGATGACTGCATTTTTGGGGGGTAAAGCTAAAAGCCAAGGCAGAACTATGATGTGAATGTGTGTGTGTGTATTTGGAAATAAAGATTATGATTCAGCTTTAACAAATAATGACTCAGATGTTTAAAATTTCTTCTGACTCTTTACAGACAAGACATTACCATCAAAATTTTTCTATTTTTTTTTTTTCTAAAAGAAACACATTTGGGATTGCTATAATTTTTCGTTTTGCTTAAAAGAAAACAGTTATTTTTGTACACCAACATTAAATTTGATGTATTATGAATTACACAAGCTAAAATCTGGTGCTCCATGCCCCTTCCAAATAGCTGAGGTAATGTATTATCACGATAGGCAGAACCTGAACACTGCTCTAGGAAGGGATGTGGCTTTGGTGTGTTCTTTTGAGGATCTTTCAAAATTTTCGTAAGGTGAGAATTAACAAAATTTGAGTAAGAAAGGTTTCCAGAACGAACAAAAGCAATTTTCTGAACTTGTTACAAACCTTTTAATACTAGAAATCCAGCGGGGACTGATCAGCAGCGAGGTCAACTGGCCAAAGAAGTTCCAACAACTATTTTTGTGTGTGTATGTATCTCCAATCAGTAATCCCATGTAATCAGTTGCACACAGACTCTACCTTTACTAGGGGCTGCTATAATACTGTTTTAATATCACCTTCCTACAATAAGAGTGTCAAAACGATGGGCACATGAGGGAAAGAATTACTTGGGATGAGGGAGAGAATGGAAAGAATTAGAAGGAAGAAAATGGGAAAATCTGCATTGTATGTGGGCTAACCTGTAGTGAAAATTAATAACCTCCTGGCAGCCAAGTGAGGAAGGAGGACTGCAAGGGAGGATTGATGATTGAATCTTCTAATAAAACACATTTGATCAAAAAAAAGTATTTCCTGGCCTCAAAGTATTCTCCAAGCGATCACGCTACAATAGAAGTTGTCTCCTAAATATCAACTGCCTCTTGATGTTGCATGACCACCTCCCTCCACCTCTGCAAAGGGAATATAAACATTATGGTAATTACGGTGACTGATGACATGTAAATATTTAATACAGTTTAGGTTTTGTCTTTAAAATGCGTTTTAGAAAGGAAAGTAAATTAGTTTCCAGAGCTGACTCCGGAACTTAGTTATGGAGAATAAGTTTTGAAAAGAGGACAGTCAAAGCCAGTCGTTTTTTCCTGCCTGGCACTCCAAATTTAAGGGGGAAATACTTGCTGGTGTCAACTGCATTTCTAATTTGTCAAAATAATTCCCAATTAGATCTTTGTCATCAGAACAGAAGCTACAAAGCCGGTTCCCTGACAGTATTTTCTCTGTGTCTTTTTGACTTATTGCTTGGATCGGCACACGTGCCAAATGCCACAGGACTCGCTCACCACTTAATCTCTTCCCTTTGAAACTCATCATCAAATGCTCGTTTCTCCACAGTTACTGGCAGGGTCTCTGGAACATGTTTCATTTTGAAAATGTAAATCTAGTGTCTTGGGAAAGCATTTTTTTTTTAAATAAAATAACCCCAACAGACAAACAACAACCCAAACGTGTGAAGTCTCATCCCACGCTTTTAAATAGCAGTGTTTAGTATAACATATTAAAGGAAAAAGATGCCAGTGATTTGAAAATTCACACTTCCCCTTCTGTAAACTTTGAATAGATTATTAAATATTTTCTGAAAGAACAAAACGACAGCCTTTCCATCTGTTGTTTAAACAGCCCTAAAACCTTCTTTAGCTTGTAGAAATTTATATTTTTAAGGGAGAAAGGGAGAGAGAGAGAAAGAATGAATAGGTCATGAAATATCTTAAAAAGAAACAGCAAGAAAAAAAGTCATTTAAACCGTATTACAGCTCCAATTACTACTTACACCCCATTTTCCTGGGTTAGGCTGTATCTTGATCAATGATATCCCAGCTGGTTTTAGTTGAAAAAGTTTCCATTTCTATCTCCACTAACGGTGCCACTGATAAAGAGGGAGAAACCCATCGTGTCGGCAGCAGAACTGAAACTCCATCGAGGGATATATATATATTCATATAAGCACGCGTGAGCTGAAACCTTCAAGGAACATATTTATGAACCCTGGTTCACACAACTTTTAGAAATACAGAAACCCAGACGGGGAAAGTAGAGTGCAAAAAGCATACCAGGATTAAAAAACACGCCAGAAAAAGGACTGCAAATCTTCCGTCTCTAAATGCTGAATAAAAGATCAGGGGGAAGCAGGACCTTTCTGTAAAGTTACCTGAGAAACTGCCAGCGTTACCGTATTGTCCCGTAGCACAGTATTTAATTCCCACTTCTGATTTTACTAAAAGCACACTGTTTACAGAAATACATGCAACAGTTAGACAAAAAAGAAAATAATATATGCAAGGTCAGGCACTCTCGGGAAGCGACTGTTACAGCTCAGCTGATCCTTACACTGTCCCTTTCCCTTTTTTTATTGCTTTTCCGATTTACAGTGAAGGGAGGGTATAAAAATGCTCCTGCAAAGGTGGTAAGAAGATATTCTCCCTCCCTGCTGCTGTACAACTTTGGCAGAGAAAGAAGGCACGACGGAAAGGTGGGCTGCCTGTTTGCTTTAAAACAACCAATTTCCTTTTCTACCCAAGCTGAAAACGTGATGGAGTTGGCACCAATCTCCGCTGTGCCCGGGGGACCAAAGGCACGGCCAGGGACACGGTGGGTGGCAGCATCCTCCAGCATCCCCATCCCAACTCGGCACATCTCCCGCTCCATCTACATCTACATTAGCCACAACACTAGCTTAGAGGAAGAAAAAAAAACATATAACTCTAACCAAAAACTTCTCTGAGGTTTTGCTCATTTTACTCTGCTTCTATCGAGGTTTTGGGGTGCTTAATTTCCTTTTATTCTTCTTTTTGGGGAGGGGAAGGCTCAGCCCATGTTTAGAAACACTGTATAAACCATGAAAATATCTCACCAAGGCTACAAACTTATTTTTTTTTCTCTTAACCACTGCTCCTGCAGGCTTAAAAGAGAGAAGAGAGGAGCGTGAAGCAGAGATGTGGGTAACACAGGAGCGAGCTGTAAAGCCCAATTATTTTGTCAGGGACCTTTTCAAATTCCCATTCATCTTCCAGCCGAAGGCAGTCTGGCACGGAGGATTCAACAAGTGATATCTTAACTGGTTACTCGCGCGTTCTTAAAATAAACATTTCTTCCCTTTGCGTGGAAATGTCATCCTTTTCAATTTACATCTTGGGAAACAAAAGCACCGGTCAAAAGTATACAGGAAAAGCTGGAGAAAGCCCGTCCCGGTTTGCCAAACTGCAGTTAAGATATACAAAGGAAATGAACCTGTGATACTGTTGCTGTAACACAAACTCTCACCGTCCAGCGCTGCATTTAATTCACATTACGGGCTTTTTTTTAATCCTGGCTTCTTCAATTTACCAATGAAGAGCCCCGTTAAAAACGTAAACTTCAAATAATTGCATTTTTGTGGATTGTGGTGGGTTTAAGGCCAGAGCAATTTGCGAAACAAAGAAGGAAACCACCTTTTTATTTTTGCTAGTGGATGGATAGAAATCTCTGTCGGAAGAACAGGACGGGGAGGAAAATAGGGGAGAATCAGAGATATCTGCTTAATTTTCTTTGGAAGTTCCTTTAGATATCCAACACGTTGTATCATCTTCCCCATCTCTCTGGTCAGTGGCTTTACAGGAATCTTTGATTCCCATTTGTAAGCACTTCTCAAACAATGTAGATATTTTCGTTAGCCTGTATTAGCCAGCGTGAAGATTCCTATATGTCGTTAAGGAGGATCCTGAACTTAATCTCTCAACAGGAGCAATGTTGATTACTTTCGTTAAAACACTGAAAATTTCAGAGCTCACGTCTGCCTCCATATTCAGTTCAGAGAAAAGTTAATGAGATTATAGTCAAGCAACCATATGAAGGTCTGAAAATACACTTTGTAGCTGAAAATCTTGTTCTGGGTGGTGGGTTTTGGTTTTTTTTAGTACATATTTCAACATATGAGCAGCACATCCCTATCTATCCATCCCAAAATGTTTTGCCCTTCCACAGCCAAGCCCTACTTTCCCATGCATGCAGAATTCGACACAAAAATCCATATTCAAGTTACAACCAAAGCACATAATTTAATTTGTGGGCATTTTATGATATATGTAACCAGATTAAAACAGCTACCAAAAACCCCAAGCCTGATTTCCTGCCTTTTCTGTCCTCTTATTTCTATCACATTGTGTTAATAATCAATTTTTCCATTGAATTTCCTCTGGTGGTGGAGGGAAGGGACCGACCTGCTATTGATCAGCTGTTCAGCCACGGCACAGTTTATTTGTAGGAGTGATGTGAGGTTCGAATGAAAGCACTGGCTGTGCCTGGATGTCCTTAAGTGTGTCCGAGATCACACTTTGAAATAAACAGAGTTGGGCTGAATTTCTGGTCCACTGAGCGCTTGGAAAACCTGGTGGGCTACACCTTCCTACCTGAAAACCTGGGAAAAGCCACTGTTGAGAGCCAGAAAGAAGCAGCCACCCCTGTGCCATCTCACAGTTGAGATTCTGGGGTTAAAAATAAGTAAGTGCATTCCAAGTGTTCTGCTTCTGCCTTTCAAATAAGGTTTCATGATCTTGTAAATCCATTGAAAACTGGGATTCCTCCACCACAGTCACACAGCTGCATCGCTTTGGCACCAGCCAGGCCAAGCCCAGGGATGCTATAATAAAAAAATCCTTCACTTGGAGTTATCCCCCTGGAGAAACTTCTGGGAATTGATTCACACTTTGTACAGCGATGGAAAAAAGCAACCCAAGCCCCAGGTGGACATATAACTCTTACCATTCTAAGTACCACGAAACCCCAATTTCATGGTGTATGAGCAGGTGAGATATTTTTATCATCCCCATTACCAGGGAGGATGCACCTTCAATCTGATGGATGTGGGGAGCAGCCACGTTACCAGAGCCATTATATGGGAATCTGTGGCAAACTGTTGCTATAGCAACTGCCAATAACCAAGAACATCAACAAAGTTGTTTATTCACCTCTTATAACTCTGACTTCCCTTGTTTGGGCTGGGACCTCTGAAAAGATGACTGCCAAAATGAAAAATAAGCAACTATTAACAAAATATTAACAAAAATTAACAAACCCACTGATGATTTCAAAATTATCACGCTCTTAAAGGTCAGGTAAGAGGCCAGGAATCAAGATATCTCACACGATAATATGGGTCTGGCCACTGATTTGCTACACAAATTGACCAGTAAGAGCTGCCCTAGTACAGACTGGGAAGGAGACCTGGTATTACAGTGACAAACACAACAAATGACACCTGGTATTGCAGCGAGATATATTTATAGGGTGATCCAAAGAGACCCATCATTATATTAATGAAGTACCTTCTGACACCGTCTTGCTTTAACACCAGTAAATGCTAGTGTAGCAGACATGGTAAAGGAAGTTTAATGAGCAAGAGAGTGATTTAGTAAAAATTAATAGCTACTAGAAAGTGTTACTGGGACCACGATGGTGGGTTTCGTCTCAAAGATAAAAAACCATCAGTCTCTTCTAGAGTCACCATCACGGTATCTCACAGGCATCGGAATTCTGTGCCTGGTTTTTCCTCCTCCTCATTGCCCTCTATCCACGCAGTTTTCCAACCAGACTGTTTTCTCTGGTTTACAGCAGGGCTTAATGAAAGGACACAGTCATTGGGATGAAGAAACCAAAGTCCACCCAGGGAACCTAGGCCAGGAGGAGAAGGCACACAAGTCGACCCAGTGACACATTCCATGCAGTATTTCCAAATGGAAACCCTGGTTTCTCCCTTGAAAAGCTTTTGCTGTATCAAGGTTTGCTAAAAATACCACTTTTTTTCCATGAGAAAGCCAATGTAAGCTCCTCCTGTTTGCCCTGCTCTTGTCCCACACATTTTTAAATGTTTTAGGTTGCTGCAAGTGGAACCCATAAGCACAATCTCAGAGCAGACAAGACAGGAAAGCACTGAAGCAGCTAAAACGCTCACTAACAACCTTGGGAGTAAAAATACCCTGGTATTTATATTTTATTTTATTTTATTCCTCTTCTGGGGCACAGGCAAAGGATGAAAAAGCAAGGACCTTTCCTGCTTTCAGTAAACCTCACGTACCACCAATAGTTTAGCATTTAGTTTCTGTAGGAGTGATGAGAAAAAGCTCTAAGTGGTCTTTGCTATCTCTGTATTTTAAAGCTGGTCAGAAAATGGTTTCATGCAAGAACTCTTCCCTACAAGGAAAAAAAACCCACGTTTTCTGGTTTACCACAAAAAAGGCAGGTTTCTACAGAAAGCCAAATCCTTTTCAAGAAAAGCATTAGTGCAATCGAGACCCTCATTTTCTGCTAAATAGCCTGCAAATTTTTTTAACCAGCTGCTACAGTTAAAACTCTACAGAATTGGTCATCGTTTCCTGCTTCCTGAATTATCAAATCCTACATCTGATGCCCCAAGAGTGAGCTTTTCAGGGCAAAAACTGCCCCTTTGTGTCCATACAAAGCACGCAGCAAACGCTGCTTGAGCATGAAGTAAGTCAGGGAACTAATGAAGTTATGGAAATATGAAGATAATGAACTCTTTCAAGTGACACTTCAATTTTTTTTAACTTTTCTTTTTTTTTTT
>VXBW01003021.1:103170-116361 GCA_013400375.1 Thinocorus orbignyianus
TTTTTTTTTTGCCATACAGAACATCTATTTATGTTCTAAAACTCTGCCATCTATAACTCTAAACCAAAATATTGAGTTGTTAATATTTTCTCCATAATAGAAGTAGTTTGCCCGAATTGAAAAATACACAGAATGGTCACAATTACACTCACAGCCTTTAAGTCCTCACTGAAAGCTTAACCCTCTGATGAAACATCTTCAGAGATGTGAATACAGAATATGAGTTTCCATTTTACTGACAGGCCAAGAAAAATAACCAGAGTGTAATTCGATGCATTATCACCTCAGAAGCTAAACGTGGTGTTAAATTTACTGAGCCTATTTAAATCTGTAGGAATCTGGAACACTTTTGTTATTATTACTATTAAAAATGCAACTTCATTTTGGTGCAAGTTTCCAGCTCTGTCCTATATTGGAGGTTCCTTGGTATTGGTCAACAGCAAACCCTTTGTAAGGGACTCAATGGCAATCGGTGGCTCCAATTCCCAGGACCATAGAATCATAGAAAGGACCTTCAAGATCATCCAGTTCCAACCCCTCTGCCATGGGCAGGGACATCTCCCACCAGACCAGGTTCCTCAAAGCCCCATCCAGCCCGGCCTTAAACACTTCCAGGGATGGGGCAGCCACAACTTCTCTGGGCAACCTGTTCCAGTGCCTCACCACCCTCACAGGAAAGAATTTCTTCCTAATATCTAATCTAAATCTCCCCTCTTTCAGTTTAAAACCATTACCCCTTGTCCTATCACTCGAATCCCTGATCAGGAGTCCCTCCCCATCTTTACTCTATCCCCCTTTAGGTACTGGAAGGGGTTCTAAGGTCTCCCTCTAAGGTCAACCTCTTTTGCAGGTTGAAAAACCCCAACTCTCTAAGCCTGTCTTCATAGAAGAGGTGCTCCAGTCCTCTGATAATTTTTGTGGACCTCCACTGCAGCCGTTCCAACAGGTCCATGTCCTTCTTGTACTGAGGACTCCAGAGCTGGACACAGTACTCCAGGTTGGGTCTCATGAGAGCAGAGTAGGGGGCAGAATCACCACCCTTGACCTGCTGACCATGCAGATAAGCAAAGAGAAATGGCTGAAACCCAACGATGTGTTGACTTCTTTGGTGAACCATCTCTGCTCCTCTCTCTCCCTACCTTTTCTCAGCCACGTGGGTCCATTTGGCTACTCCTGTTGTTGTCTGGGCAAGACAAGGGACGCCAGCACAGAGTAGAAGATAATCCCCTTGGTGGCAATGTTAACTTTTCACCTAGACAGTGTACATGGATGAAGGTGGTCTGCCAACCTACTGCCCAACCTCTTCTCCCCCAGCAAAGCCCCTGATCATCCCAGTGCCTTTGAAGGGAGCAGAGCAGAGGGCCCCACATCCAAGCTTCGGTCACTGCTTCAAAGAAGCATCTATATAATAAACAGTTATCAAACACAACTCCAATACACCTCAAGCTGAGAAAATAATTAGTTCATGCTACAATTGTTGCAAAAATGAAGAAGGAATAAATGACCGAATATAGCTCTGCACATGCACTGCTCTGACAACTGTAATCAGGAAAAATGTTCCTTACACTTCTCAGTCTACTACTAAACAGCAGCAAAAAAGGGAAAATGTCAAATTGTTCATGAGAATATGTATCTAACAGCCTTCCAGTACCTAAAGGGCTATAGGAGAGATGGAGAGGGACTCTTTCAGGAAGTGGAGTGATAGGATGAGAGGTAATGGTTTTAAACTGAAAGAGGGGAGATTTAGATTAGATGTCAGGAATAAATTCTTTCCTGTGAGCGTGGTGAGACACTGGAACAGGTCGCCCAGAGAAGTTGTGCATTCCCCATCCCTGGAGGTGTTCAAGGCCAGGCTGGATAGGGCTTTGAGCAGCCTGGTCTGGTGGGAGGTTTCCCTGACCATGGCAGAGAGGTTGGAAATCAATGGTCTTGAAGGTACTTTGCAACTCAAACCTTTCTATGATTTTACGTGTGCAAATAGGGGTCATCAAGAGGTTCTTATATGAAATTCAAAGTGTCTCTTTTCATTTAGAGTACGGAACTCTAGTCCTTTTGCCAGATGGTCATTTAAACATTAAATGAAAACAAAAAAAGTCATGAGATACCGTCTCCTCTTGGTTACATTTGGATGTTACACATGATTATATGAGTGTGTGTGCATATTTCTGTGTGCACACGTGCTTCGTTTTACCTTAAAAAACTGGTTACAGTGTCAGCCCATCTGGGGCAAAACTCAGTTCAAATCATTTGAACTCCATATTTGCAGTATCACGGCTCCCTGCAAACATAGTGGAGCACAGCAGGGCCTTGGCCCTGTCTGCAGCCACCAAGCATCGCTCTACCTTCACATTTTAGGGAAGAAAAACAACTGGACAGGTGTGAGATGTCTTACAATTAATTTTTTGACAACCATAAGGCCGAAGGTGCCGAAAGAAGTAATGCAAAAGGCAAAAATATAAAAGCAAAACCCAACAGGAGTTTGACTCGGACTCTTCTGCATCAAGAAAACATCCCAAGTGCAGCTGAGCCACAGAGGTGGGAAGCCCATGGGTACACACCAAAGGTGGACCAGAAACTGCTCGATGACTTAGCTGGAAAGGAGATAGGGACTTGAATCCTGACCACAGATGCAAAGAGCAGAGCTGTGGATGCAGCAGAGAGCATCTCCAACCCGCACATCTCCGTCTCACCAGGGCAAGAAGGAAACGCGGTGCCGTGTTACGCAAACCAGCTTTTTGAAGACTAAAAGGTTGAATCTTGACCCAAAATGCAATTATCAGAGGATGGGGGAAGGAAGAATGCTGTGTATTGGTCAGGGGGAAGCGCAGGACCTGACGTGTTTGGGCAAACCCTCACGGTACCAAGGAACGGTGCTGACAAGCGGCTTCTGAGGACCTCTCTGTTCTTTGAAGGAGCCCTGGTGGGACCTCCAGCTTCAGAGAAGAGGACAATGCAAGGGTGGATGGGAAAGGGAGTGGGAAAGGAGCCTTGAAGGCAGAGGAAAAAAAAAACCCAAAAGAGACGTAAGGAGTAAGTGATGGAGTCACTGAAGTGGCTTCAGTGAAAGGTGATCACCACCTCCTTCCAGCAGCACCTTTAATCATCCTTGATGCAATTTCACTAAAGCAAATTCTATTTAATTTCATTGTGCCTGACCAAGCAATGCAATTCCTACGAGCTGGACACCTTCTAGCCTCCATCAGGCTTTTTGCAATAGCACTCATTCCCTCGAATTTATCAGTGCATTTATCACAGCGGTTCCAAAAGCGCCGGCTCTGTGAGGCAGAACCTGGTGCTCAATACTTTATTTGTATTCAGCAGATCGACCTTTGCATTCGGTCCTGCTACGCTGATCATTTCCCCTGTTTCCAAGAGAACTCCTACTGCCCTGCCACGTAATCACTCCCTCGTTTGACGAGCAGAGCACTTTCCTTCGCATAAGCCTTGCATATTTATACGGTTTTCAGCAGTCCAACCAGCCTTAAGTTTAACCCATAGATATTTAATTTTGTTCTGCTACAAAACCAGCAAAACTTGGCTATATTAACTACTGGATTTAACACCAAATTTAACAATTTTAGCAATCTTTTTGAGGAAAAAATAATACTAATACACGATAATCAAAGATCAAATTGAGAATCTCTACATAGAGGTTGCAGCTAAAAAGCTCCAAACCTATCTTGTAATAATGAGATTTATACTCCCAAGCTAAAGACCATGGGGCACTCAATAAAAAAAACCAAAAAACCCAGAGAACCTTTCCCTCCCAATTATTCCAATTGCAATCACTTGTTAGCAAAGCAGTAGGAGAATAGGGAAAGGAGATTATAAATGATATCGATGTGCATAGAAATAGGTAAAAGTTCTACAAAGAATATAGTTACTCAAGTTTTGCTCATGTATTATCCTCCAAACGCATCTCTCATCACGTCAGCTCATCCCTTGGAAGTCAGTATTCCTTAATTTTGAGGTTTACACTTGCACCATTTGCCATTTGAACAGGAACAAATGTGATCTACGTGGTATAATTCATCTTTAGCTTGGGTTGGATCCAGGTCAAAGAGCTCCATATTTTCAGGCCATTAGTCATGGGAATTAGAAGTATTATACAGTTGCTTTTAATTGGTAGTTCATGCTCAACCACTGCAATCCAGTCTATGATTGCAAAACTACCTAAATTATACTCTCAATAAAACATCATCCAGCCTACCAAAAAAAAACCACACCACCACCCCACCTGTCCCAAAGCAAACTCCATTTCACATGCATAAGTAAAATATAACTAGCTCCACACTCAACGATCATGGGAAAAATGTTGATGACCAGCCCCAACTGGCCGCTGGAGCAGATCTCCAGCGCGAGGCCACGTTCCACCCCAGCTCCCTTTCAAAGGAAAGTCGTTCTCAACGCTCCACCGGTCAAACACAACATTAAGTGGCAAGCACTAAAATGTTAATTGAATGTTTGCCAGGAGACGTATGCCCCATTTTTATCCTGGATAATTAATTTCTTTGTTTTTATAAGAATTTTAAAGAGTGACCAACATGCACCCTGAGGGTAATGATCTTCATTCAAGGGAGACTTCTGACTTTTTGTGACACGGGACTTATTTCTATTTGGAAACACTCCAAGATTGTTCTCTTGTACCTGTCTGCATTGAACATTACCCAGACTCTGGTTCCTATTTTATCCTAAGTGGTTGGAACCTTCACACACCTCAGCTGATACAAGACCATTTCAGTTCAAAGATCTCAAAAATAAATTTGTTGCTAATGTTGTTTTACAAACAAGGTGAGAGAGGTGAGAAACACCTTGGGCTGGGAGCACATGGAAGACCAGGGATGGTTGAGGAGAAGGGTGATCTCTGCTTCTTGGTGTGTACTTTAAAATTACAAGACCTGTCCTACCTCCCCATGATACTCTCTAAACCCTATGACACCCAGCAACAGGGCTTTGCTGTTGACAGTATGAGCTACTCATTAAGATAAACTGCAGTTTTGGGGTTTAAAAAAAAATAAATTTCTTAGGTTACTACCAACCCTGTCAGGATTAATCCTTTAAAAATATACTTAAACTGTCAAAATGATTCCTGATTTAGAGCCAGAAAGGAAATACGGACTATTAGCATCTCACAACATGGGCCAAAGCGTCAACACAGCATACGTACACTTCTGGTCTACTACTGTTTCCAAATAAAAATCCAGAATGATCCTCACCACGATTATGCCTTTGCTGATATAATTTAAGCCCTTAATCGTTCCTAGGCTGTTGCAATCTGTGAATGACTGCATTGCTTCTGCAAATAAGTACTTCAAACAGTCAATCCCCCATCCTAAAAAAAATAGTGACAAGTAAACAACCAGTATTTTGCCTCTTTCTTCAGACTCTCCTTGTGCTGACTGTAGGAACTCCTGCTGATCATAGCTGTCCTGAAAATACACCAGCTTTAATGGCTTTGCCATTAAACACGACCAACAGAAACACCAAACTCCTGAACAAGCAAGCTCTAAAATTTCCTGAAGTTTTCTTCTGTTTTATTTAAAAGTTTGCACGGTTTTTGGGCTCCGATTTTTGATTGTCATCCCAAATGCTACATCATCCAAAATTATCCCAGCTAACATCCCAGTGCTCAAGGTCAGGCTGGATGGGGCTTTGAGCAACCTGCTCTAGTGGGAGGTGTCCCTGCCTGTGACCTGGGGTTGGAACTGGATGATCTGTAAGGTCCCTTCCAACCCAAACCATTCCATGATTCTATAATAATTAGGTGTTTTTTATAATCAACTAAAGTACACACAGGACAGGAGACTGATAGAATAACAGGGCGATGACATGATTTTAGCTGCTAACCTGGGCTAGCTCCTGCAGGTCTGAATATGTCTCCACTCCAAAAATAACCAACAGGCAGCCACTCTTCATTGGCACCTCCAATATTCTTACTGCCATCACTGCTAGAAGATCTTTAAAGAAGTTTTTCTTCACTGCCTAAATACTTGTGCAAGAGCAAATTTTGAGCATCCACATCATAAAAGGCAAACTTGTCTAAAGGTGTTTGCTAATGAAACATCTTGCTACTGTGAGCTGGACCTTCTTCTAACTCTCAGTTGCCTGGTCACAGAATCACAGAATGATATGGGGTTGGAAGGGACCTCTGGAGATCACCTAGTTCAAATCCCCTGACAAAGCAGGTCCACCCAGAGCAGGTTGCACAGGAACATGTTCAAGCGGGTTCCGAATGCCTCCACAGACAGGGAATCCACCACCTCTCTAGGTAGCCTCTTCCAGGGCTCTGCTACCCTCAAAGTCAAGAAGAACTTCTTATGTTCAAGTTTGTGCTCATTTCCTCTTTTCCTCTCACTGGTCACCACCTAAAAAACACTGGTCCCATTCTCCTGACACGAACCCTTTAAGTATTATCCCCCCTCAGTCTTTTCTTCTCCTAGAAGACTAAAAAGACCCAAGTCCCTCAGCCTTTCCTCCTAAGAGAGATACTCCAGGTCCCTAATCATCTTTGTAGCCCTCTGCTGTACCCTCTCCAGCAGCTTCCCATCCTTCTTGAACCGAGGAGCCCAGAACTGGACCCAGTGCTCCAGATGTAGCCGATGCACCCCAGGATGCCACTGGCCTTCTTGGCCACAAGGGCACATTGCTGGCTCGTGGTCATCCTGTTGTCCACCAGGAGTCCCAGGTTTACAAATCAGATCTGTGGGTCTTCTGCATGTCAATGGCAGCAGATTTGACTTCAAATCTAATTAAGGCTAAAAAGAAGGAAAATCTCCTATCTTCCCACTAACAAAACGACAGAAAAGATACAAACATAGGAACCAGGTTTTTTTGCAGAGCAAGAAAAACCTGTGCTCTGCCTTCTCCCACATCTTTGTTGACACGATGACAAATAAAAGAGAAAATCTACCGTTTCTTGTGGAAGTGGAAATATTGTTAACAACGTGTGCAGGCACAAATATTTAGGAGCAGACAGAGCCACGGTGGTGCTGAGGAGCTCACAGTGTCCCACCAGCAGCCCACAGCCATCATTCACTTTATTATAACACATCAACTGGACGAGCTGGAGAAGCCACTGGGCTGGTGGCAGCTATGTCTGAGGCTGGAGGAAGCTCGGGTTTATACACTATTTTCTGTTCTAAAAGAAAGCACACACGTTTATTGATCGAATATGAATTACTTAAATCATAGAATCATAGAATGGTTAGAGTTGGAAGGGACCTTCAAGATCATCAAGTTCCAACCCCCCTGCCATGGGCACGGACACCTCTCCCTAGAGCAGGTTGCTCAAAGCCCCATCCAGCCCGGCCTTAAACACTTCCAGGGATGGGGCATCCACAACTTCCCTGGGCAACCTGTTCCAGTGCCTCACCACCCTCACAGGAAAGAACTTCTTCCTAAGATCTAATCTAAATCTCCCCTCTTCCAATTTAAAACCATTACCCCTCGTCCTGTCACTACACTTCCTGACAAAGAGTCCCTCCCCAGCTCTCTTGTAGGCTCCCTTCAGATACTGGAAGGCTGCTATCAGGTCTCCCCGGAGCCTTCTCCAAGCTGAACAGCCCCAGCTCTCTCAGTCTGTCCTCACAGGAGAGGTGCTCCATCCCTCTAATCATCTTGATGGCCCTGCGAATGCAAATGCTTTCACAGCAGTAGCCTTTCCAGCTACTGTACTACCACGCTCTAACCCTGCCGTAGTCGAGTTGAAGCCGATATTCCACTCACGCTGGCAATTTTCCACTAACAACAAACCCAAGTCTAGCAGATGCAACATTTCAAAATGCATGTAAACTATTTAGATGAATTCTTTTTATTGACAATCCCAGGGGAAGGGAGAGAAAATGATTTGTTTTACCCTCGGAGCTCAAAGCTCTCTTGAGAGGTAATTCAATTGAAATTTCACATTCAGTCTAGCCAGGCAGTGATAAACAGATGCTTAAATTAGCTGCATTACACCATAATCAAATATCTTAAGAGGGGGGGAAAAGTTTCCAATAAACAATGGGGGTGGGGGGAGCTTCCCAGTATTTTTAGAAGGTATGTTTTTCATACCTCTCTAAAGCTCCTGCAGCAGCCAGGGCTCCTTCAGGCACAGGAGCATCCAACAAAGCAGGGAATATCCACACAAAACCCTGTCCCAAACCCAAGTGGCATCTCACCAACATCTCTAACAGATTTGGGTACCCACACCCCTGACACTTCCTTTATCTACTATACTTAAAAGATTATTTATGGAAAGTTGGATTTTGCTGCTACTGATTGGAATTAAAGGAGGATCAAAAATGCGTGTGCTGGATCAAACAAACCACAAAATGTTACATTGAGTTTTTGAGTCCATGGTAAAGAAAAAATACACCCTATGTATTTCTCTTTAAATGGCATTACTTCCCAACACAAAAGCTCAGGTAAAGTTCTCGGCAGTGAGTGATATGGAAAGGGAAAAGCTCCTTCTGAGCAGAGAAGGCAAAGCTGGAGGATGACAAGTTATTTCTCTCCTCTTCCCTCCCGATGGCAGCGGGCAGGGGATGCTTTGAAAACAGCAGCAGTGGCTCAGGAAAAGCTCGATCAACGTGAACGACAGACCTAGTGCCATGGTTCCAGTTTGCCTGACCCTTGGGTTACCCCCACACCGCAGGCGATGGTGGGGACGTCTCACTCCGAAACCCAAGGCGTCAAAGTTGCTGGTTTGGGTTTGTTTTTTGGTTTGTTTTTTAGGTTGTTTCTTTTTTTTTTTTTCCCCAAAAAGGGATGACTGAGTTTCCAACTTCATTTACTTACAGGGTTAAGAAGATCCAGTAATTGTAGTGGATTAAAAAGCAGCAAGTTTCTTGAATGTGTCTCCTTTGTGCCTCACATCTCTGCTTTCCTAAACTAGATGGGCTCCAAGTTACTCATCTCCTAAAGAAAATAGTAATAAATCCCCCCCCAAACCCACAGCTTTCAGGCACTCACTGCTTTATAGTGCTAATATTTCCAAATAGAACTCATAGAGCTTTAAAAGGCTCCACGAATTAGAATAATGCCGCGAATTCAGTAATTTAAATAAAGTAATATTTTAATTGATTCTGACACTCAGAGACATTTCTTAGCACTGCCACCTCTTTCTGACCTTTCACTCAAGTGTGTTTCGCTCCGACGATGGGCACCAGATATTTATCACTGGCTTTGAAGTTATAAATGCACATTAACAGAACCTGCCCCCAGAAGAAATAAGGGGGACATTTCCCACTAATCTTCTTGAGAACAAGATTTGGCCCAGAGAAGCCTAAGAAGAATTGCTAGAGAATACTGAAGTCATGCACACAAACACATCCAGTGAAAGGGCTACAAAATCAGAGCCCTTTCAATTATTGTGGTTTTCCTTTATAGGAGGGTCAGGGGGAAAAAAAAATATGGCTTTTACATGCCAAACAACATAATATGGCAATAAAACAGGGCAGCTAATTAGACCCCCAAGGGCAGAACTCATTGGTCAAAGTTGTGACACAAGTATCTGGTCATCTTACATGCTTTCTTTACTAAAAGAAAAAAAATATGTATAAAAGGGGAAGAAAAAGGCAAAGAAAGCTGTACAGATAGAGGTACAGAGAAGGTAAAGATAAATTAGCCATTTAATTCCCAAAGACAACAATATAAAAGCACATATTTTTTCCACCCATACCAAAAGTGTACCACTAAATGTATTGCCAAAGCCCTCTACAGTTTCTTAAAAATTTGAATGTAACTGGACACATTTAATAAGACTAGTCAAAGTTCTCATAAAAAGAAAAAATTTAAGTCCTTAAGGTTGAGCACACAAACCTTACAGGGAGAGCTAAGGGAAAAGAAATATACTTTTTTGGGGGAAGGTAGGATATTCTACAGTTGTCTCCCAAAGGACATTTCATACTTTTCCGTGATTTACTTGGAATTTCCCTGTCACACCCAGGATAACAACCTAAATCCTCCATCAGGACACAGACCTGACGTTACACCACCTGGATTTCTAAACGCTTAAAAGAAGTTAGAGATCTTTGTCTCTCTGGCTCCTGCTGACTCCGATTTTCACTTCTCTTAATTAACAAATTCTGAAGAACTTTGTCAGCTTCTGACTCATCCTTTACCTAGTCCTCCTCCTCCTCCAGCCCACATGTGACATATCTTCCTCAGTGTTCTCTCATGATTTATCATTTTTCTCATCATCAGCCCTCTGGAAAACACAGAACTATCTATCTATAGCCCCACACAGCAGTACAGACATTTTAATTTAAGATTTTAGCAGCCTGTATATACAATATCCCAAGTGGTTCTGACACACTACCACTTTCAGTAGATTACTTCTTGAGCAAAACTACCTAACAGAGAAGTCATGTTTTCGTGTTTTCCCAGGCTGAACATCTAAATATTTCTGGAGTGCAGTAAATCATCAGAAAATTGGGCAACGGGGACAAGAATTCAAACAACGTGGAGGAGAGCATGAAGTCTACGAAGGTCTGTGTGACAAAGGCATGAATTCAAATGCATACACGAAAATTAAGCAGCTCTACGCAAAGCTTTACAATTCTCCTTGAAAAATTGTGGTCATTTTGAAAACTTCTTCGGTTCTGGACTATCTGTTGTTTGTAAAGCCAATTGTTTATGGAAGCAACAGCAAGTTGCGAGCCTAAATCTATTTATCTCAATAAGTTTATTTGCAGATGTAGGAGTATTTTTCTAAACTCATTGTTATTTACAGTTCTCCATTTTCCTAAACTTTATTTTCCAAAGCTGTGCAACATACCTTTTAAATCAAGTATTCCCAGTTTCATGTCAATTAAATGTAAGTAGTCCTGAAATTAATAGCTGAGTGCACAAACTCCTTCACTCTTAGTGTCCTATGACTGTTGTAACTACTCAAACAGGAAAGTTTCTCCTCCAACATAACATTTCTACCTTGTTTCTCCTCATTTTGTTTTTTAATTGTAGACTATCAGAAGTTATTCTGTCTATTCCAGCAATATCAACACATTCATTTTCACAAACCCAACCGGGTGCTTTACAATCCTAATTTATATTTCTTTTACCTGCCACTGATACTAGAGAGTTTTTTGAGACCCAAGATTAAAATTGACCATATAAAAAAAATCATAGAATCGTAGAATGGTTAGAGTTGGAAGGAAGTTGAAATAAAATAGAAAAATAGAAAAATACAATGCAATTTATTTGTATGTCTCATCCACATGACAACGTGGATCTTTGTCTAATCGACTCCCGGGGCAAAAAAAAAAAAAAAAGAAAAAGAAAAACCCAGGAGGTCAGGAGGTGAGATCTGAAGAGAGGATGGAGCTCAGTGGGATGGAGGAGAGCAGAGAGCTCCCCAGACTGGGGCAACACAAGTGAGATACTGTGGAACCACAGGAAGGGGAAAAAGAGAGACAAGAGGTCAGATCCTGGTGTTTTTGCACATCAAACTCCAGTTTGAGGGCTGTGATCCCAGGCCAGCAGAGCGGAGGAAGGGATTTTTACCAGGGCACGGTGCTGGGTCAGGGAGCCCAGCATCTTCAGGGGCTGCCCCAGCCTTTCTCTATGGGGGTACACGCGTTCTGCACTGCAAAAAATATCAAAAAGAAAGCAAACAGGGAGGAAAAAAAAAAGAAAATAATGGAGAAAATGAAACAGAAGAGCAGTTTGGCTTTTTCTGGCCACATAAATCCTTACCAGCAGAAGAGAAGTGGGATGGAACAAAGCATAAATAAAGAATGAGGTGAGTTTTAAGCATTTTTCCAAGGCAGGGAGAAGGAAAGCGAAGGAGGCTGCACCTCTCTGCCCTCATTGAGATGCAAACCACACAAAGGCAAAAAAAAAACCAAACCCAACCCTCATCTTGATGCACTGGTAGTTACGCATGTAAATTCCAGCGCAGGGAGCAAGATAAGCCCAAAGAATGCAGTTTCTCTCAGCAGAAAGATTCAGCTTTGTGTCTAATGCTGTAAGTCGAACTACTGTAACCATCAGGACGCCTCTGCTTAATATCAAGAAAGTGAGCAACGTGTTCACCTCCTGCTAAACAAGCGGAAAACCCAGCGCAAGCCATTTCCCACAACTTGGAAACACCCGTCGGAGACACAACATCCAACTTCGCTTCAAGGCGCAACAAATAAATAAATAAATAATAAAAAAACCACCCAACTTCTTTCCACTTCAGGTTCTTCTTTCTTGAGCGGGGCGGCAGAGGGGAGAGTGAAATGAGAGCCCACCTGTGCGGCGCGACGTGAACCCGCAGTCTCCTCTCCGAGAGGAAAATCAAGTTTTTGATTTTATTTCTTTTAATAAAACGGGTCCCCTGACATGCCCTTGAAGAAGCCCTGGCTGATAAACACTGGCAGTACCATTCTGCAACCTCTTTCTCTTTCCTCTGTCTCATACAATCATAGAATGGTTAGAGTTGGAAGGGACCTTAAAGATCATCAAGTTCCAACCCCCCTGCCATGGGCAGGGACACCTCTCCCTAGAGCAGGTTAATTAATCTCTGGCCAATTTATTTATTTTATTATTATTAAGTTTTTTTTTCTTTTAGTTATTTTGGCAGCTGCAGAACACACAAATCTGCACGCAGCAGAACACTGGTTTCGTTATCTAGATGCGACTTTCTTCTTCTTCTTTATTTTTTTATTTTAACTATTAACAGCAATTACGAAGCGTTTCTTTTGAAAGGCCGTAATTAGGGATGACAGACAAACAGTGGATGTGGCAGGAAAAGATAGTACCAGCTCTTTGATAGTACAAAGCAACCCACCCAGGCAGCGTGCTAGTACCAGTTTCATTCCTTTTGGAGTTCATCAGTTGTGAGCGATTGAATTCTGCCTATTGACTGATAAATGCATATTTTGATTTGTTTCCCCTTGAAAGCCAAGTACTCTTTTATTGGCAGGCTGATTAAAGTGGAATTAAAATGTTCTCTGAGGAAAGAGGTGAAAAACTTGTCACCTTTTCTGCAGTGTTCTTCCTTCCCCCTCCTCCCTCTTCCCTTAGCAGATAAGGGTTTTTCTGAGTCACAGACACCAGATACTTGGGGGTAAATGAACCAAACTAGTTGTGTTTTAAAAGGACAATTGTTCTATTTTTAAAGCTGTCAGTTTTTTTTCTCTGAATATTTGATTAGGGCTGCGTTACAAAAGATAACTTTTGCAAACAGTCTGCTCTCTCTTCTCCCTTCCTCCCTCTAACCCCCCC
>VXBW01003021.1:116395-150928 GCA_013400375.1 Thinocorus orbignyianus
TCGACTCTGTTCCAGCAAAAACCCCCGTGGTGTCTCCCTGCTCCGGCGAGGTTTCCTCGCTGTGGAGATCTCGGCAGGATTTCAACTACGGCAGAGTTCAGCTCCGGCAGCAAAGAAGCAGCCAGAAAACCTCCGAGACCCCGAAACCAGCTCAAAAGAAATCCAAATGTTTAAAAGACGGCGCAGAGAACCAATGAAAAGCAGGAGGAAAAAAAATGAATTAATAAATTTCAATCAACACACCATAAAGCTACTAGACTGAAATAAATGTGGCCCTCGTGAATTTGCTATACCAGAAGTTTACGCTTCCCTCAATTTAAAAAATTTCAAATAAAGAGACTAAGTACAAAGCCCTGGAGAGAAAAATAGTAGAAAGTAATATAATTATGAGAGCAACATCAGCCATTGCGAGTGATATTGTTATTCTCCATCAAGGAAGCAATAACTTTGATGAATAATCCCCTTAATGAACACCAAGATGGGGTTCTGCCTCCCTAATTAAATTAAATTAAAATTGTCAGGTATCAAACCTCCATGGTAAAGGCGAAGAGAAGCTACAAGGCAGCTTCCCAGCACGGTATTATCAATCCCAATTTTGAATTTCAAAGTCTTAAAAATATAAAGAGGCAACCTTTGGGTGCTCTGGAGGCAGGAAGGGGAGAAAACATCCCTACAAAAGACGACAAAAAGGGTATTACCAACAAAAAAATTCCCAAAGATTATGGCAAAGGTGGAAACTTTCTCCTTAACTTAGTCTTTTGGCTGTGTCGCAGGGTTTAAACCATTAACTACAGAAAACAGAGAAAGCAAAATGAGTCCGAGCGAGCCACGGTCTCTTATCAACAAATTATCTTTCCCGGATATAAGTCAGATCTTCAGTCTTACTTTAGCAGGATTTTTTTTGTGGGTTAATTTTCTTGCTCTCTATCTGATGCAACAGAAAAATACAAAGCCCGAAGGAAAATAATCCCTATAATTTGCATTTTTAAATGGCCCTACATAAAAATACATATTTAAGTCGATGCATCATAATGGCTGGAATTATTAAGTTACACAAGTATTTAGAGAGATTATGAAATACTTATTGATTTAACTGCATAAATATGTACCTAGGGAAATTTCTATCACAAATGAAACTGGCCTAAGCCACTCCGTCAAAGCCAAAACAAAGACAATTATCTTGTCAATAAAAAATAGAAGGTAAAATTCAAAATAACTTGCAGTGAGCAACAGAGCAACTTTATAATCGTAACGGGTAACTTGGGGATAAGCCTCATAAATCCCTACACAGACACCCAGGTGAATGGAAAGTAAACACTTATTTTCACTGCATCCTAAGAATCTGTTTGGATTCGGGGGAGTAGAAGCAAAATGCTCCATCCCTGTTAAAAATGTCAAGTTGTGCTGTTTTTTTTTATTTTTAAAAAGTAACTAGCTCTCTAATTGCATAGGTCCCGTTATCAATAAGCATTTAGGGCATCCACCCTGCACTGCCAGCCCCTCAGAAGCTTTAAAAAATTCATTAGGATCTTGGCAATAAATATTGCCAATGTATTTTACTGTAAGTGTATCGATCCTAATGCACTTGACTTATCTATAGAGATAAAACTTATCTTGACCTTGTCGAATACAAACAGGCTGGACTAAAAAACCTGCGATAGCCTCTCATGGGGAAAACACACAGCAGATAACAGCTACAGCGATGATAGGGGAGACCGTACATCAGTATTAATGTTAGAGAGGAAACACAAATTTGCCTGAATATTAGCCCTACCAAGCAGGAGGAAGGAGATCCTAATAAAAGGAAAAACTTTGAAAAAAAAGCTATGAAGAGCAAAGCCCCACATTTAATTAGAGACCTCTTGGGCACGGTGTTAGTGCCCTTAGAAAATATGCAATGCCTGATCGTTACAACTGGCTGCACAATAATATTAATGAGTATGTGGGGATTTGGGTTTTTTTTCTGGGGGGGGAGGCAATCTCCTCTCTCCTCTCTTTGTGCAAAAGCAACGCAACCAACTTTTGCCTTTGTTATTCCAAGTTGCCGTTCCCAGCTGCGATCCTAGTGGCGACTCCAGACAAGTGGCTTTGGCCTTGAGACACCAGTCCGGGGAGGCTGAGAAAAGATCCTACACTGTTCCCACAGATCCTGAAAGAACCGGGTCTGTAGCAAAATCAAGCCCTGAGCCCAGGATTTTCCCCTGGAAGCAAAGAGCTGGATGAATCCGTACCATCCGCTTTCGTTTCAAACTCTTGGGTGCTCCTTTCCCGACCGCATTAAGCTGTCGATAACTTAATTAACATTTTCAACTACGAAAAAAAAAAAATATGAAAAAAACCCCCAAACCTCAACCCTCACTATTTCTAAGGCAACAGAGATTTTTAGAGATGATGTCTTTTGTGGTTGATTTTTAAATGAACGTAAGAGTATCCTGCCAGTCCGCAGCAGAGCGTAGCCCTCGATCTTTCATGCAAACTTCTCCAGCTTCTTCGTGTAACTCAAGCAGTTACGGACAAAGAGCCACTTTCTGCAAGAAAACTAAAACATGGGGGGGTTTCTGTAATTAATTCTATATGTATCCGCCAATTGCAGAGCCAAACACATCAGAATATTAATAGACTTTCCATCTTTCAAATCTCTTTCTAAGCAGTAAGAATATATCCTAACATAACGTAAGCATTAAGATTTAAGATCTCTACTACCTCAAAAATTTATTTCTTTCTGACATAATGTGTTGCAGCTGGTCTTCATAAATTGTAAAAAAAAATAAATTAAGATGTTTACAGGTATTTGGACAAGCAAAGTCTTTCGAGGTCACAGTAATTACCTTGCAATTAATGAAAAATAACTCTGGCTGATCACTCTGTAATTAATATTTCGATATGCTAAACAGCACCTATACTGTACAACTTCGTGCAAAGATAGAGGAAAACAAATTAAAGAGGCAAAATAAGAATATACCCGCCAAATAATATCAATAGGTTTCCCACATCATTAAATATTACGGGTTTGTGTATATATTTTTAACAACTGGCAAGTATAGACAATCCAACAATATTCTAATACACGTTCAGATACAAAGGTAAAATTATTATGGTGCATAAACTCTGCCATTTCCCGAGCCAGGAGCAGGAATTTTAAAGGTTTCCTATTTTACTCTGAGCAACTGAATGCAACTAACTACACTGGTTTAAATTTCCACCTTTCAATATCGCTTAGCTTTGAGAGATAGCAATAAAACTTTCCAGGTTTTGATAGGCAACAGTATTTTTTTGCATTGACTGAAGGCAAATAGAGACAAAAATAATACTCTCCACAGCAGTGGCACAAAGAATAAGGCTCCGTTGCTAATTATACAGGGAACTGAATTTAATTACATGGAGAACATTAAACACTTTCCAAAATAAAAATAAAAAAAAATATAAAAAAATCAAGAAAAGCTGGAGATGAGCCTTTCAAGTGCTTTTAATGCTACAACAGTGCCCTCTGCTGAGGCATCCAAATAACGCCGAATTATTGCACGACACAAAACCAGGCATCGGGATTTTGGGATCATTTCTGCTTAAAATCAGGCACCCACAAAAGAAAGGAAAAAAAAAAACAACACTCAAATTAAGCCAACTTTCCACAGGATGAATAGGTCGGTGTGGTGTTTTGCAATGAGACAGCAACTAAGCTTTTTCAAAAGACAGTTGTAGGAAAAAAAATAAGCCATAAAAAGTAATGCTCAAGGTCGGAATTGTTTTGTGCTCACTCACAGGATCCATCTAGCGAGGATATTCCCAAAGACTAATCTGTTTAGGATCCCATACTAAGCACTGCTTTTCTTAGTTTTCTTATTCTTTATAGTGGATTTAACTACACGATAGTAGAAACACATCTGAAAGCAAACAGGCTGTGATATGTAAACCAAATAAAAAAATGCTGCTGTTTTATTCAATACATTTTAACAAGAAAACTGATTTATTTATTTTTTCCCCCCTTCAGATGGGAAATACCCCCAAAATACTGTTGTCGGGCTCCCAACAATAAAGCAGCTAAATAAAAGTCATCCCAGGCACCAGGGGGAAGCTGGCCGATGTTTTTCAAAATGTCATTTTCAAGTAGAAAAGGGAAATGGGAAAGAGAAATAGGAGGGGAAGCATCTTGTCAGGACCGAAAAGTGTAGCACAGAGATTTCTGACAGCTCCCTCACCATTCCTTTTTCCTTAAGGAAAAAAAATAAATCATTAAAATAATCCCACCAAATGCCACCGCTCCCCCAATTACAATCAGGATTTTAAAAGGACCAAATAAACATAAACTCTTCCTGAGAGAGAGGTTTTTCACAATCTGGTTTTCACTGCAATTGTTCTAATTTTATGTGTTTGGGTGAACTATTTCGACAGCACGATTTCATTGCTATAAAGAAGGGAGGTTCTCAGGACTAACCTCTTGCAGATATGAAGGTGGCAGACCCTCCCTTCCACTCCTTGGCTTTCCTACCTTAATTTGGGATAATAAAAAGAGCATAGAAGTATTTTCTTCCCCTTTAATGTGTTTTTTTTTTTTTTTCCTTTGACCAAAGTTTTGAAAATTTCAGTGAGTGAAAACAAACCACAGTTTTGACAGCCGGAACATTCCCTTTTTCCCCAAATTCACAAGGTATTCAAGAGCTCTCTAACAATTCGCTTGCAAATAGGTTTTGTCACCTGCAAAAAACTACAGCCATGAGCAGCCAGATATTTTAGATTGGACCGTGGCCACAAAATTGAGATAATTTTACGGCTGCAGGAAGCACACGAAGCCAAAAATGGCCAGGAATTGTACAAGATCATTTTCTACCAGCAGCTCCCTGGAACTCGGTGGTCTCAGGGTAGGCAGAGGGGGATGGCATGAAGGGGCAAAACACAGACTAGGGTTAAAACTTACTTTTTTCCACCTTTTATAAACCAGGGGGGAAGCAGTGATCTTCCCATTTTCCTTTCTAAAAGGAGGAATTAAAAAACCTACCCTATTCTCCAGAAATACTGAATTTACATAGTTTAAAATGACAGAACACTCAACGCAAAAAGCAAATAGAGGCTGAAGAAAGAGGGTTTTTTGCACATCTGTAAATTGCAGTAACTTTTCCAGCACCTCACAAGCCTCCCGAGAGGGGGACAATCTATCGGGTGCTCGTCTAGCTCTGGGGATGCTGGAGAACGAGCTGGGGATGCTCACTCAGGCTTTGATCCGGACCCCAGCTCCTGCGATCCTTATCCAGCACGAGGGTTGGGAATCAGGATGCTAAACCTGCAGAGTTGGGAGTACCTACAGGTGCTGCTAATTTCAAAGAGATAGATGAGTTCTTAGACTTTTTTATTTACAAGCCCTGTGCTTTCTGCATCCAGATCTGCATCTCTTTTGCCTCTTCCAGCAAAGCTGGAACACTTCAGGTTAACTCTCTCCTAAAAAATTAGTCCCTTAAGAAACAAGGCTGAGACTAAAAGTGTGTCTTTTTGAGGAGTCAGGCACCCCTTCTCACACAACAATTATCCCAATTTCAAATCTGTGTTGTGAGCCTAATTTTCACAAATCTATATTTTTCCCCCCCACCACGAGAGACCACTGCACAGATTGGAGCAGGTGAGCCTCCACCAGACTTGTATTTAAACTCACGCACACCAAAGGTTAAACGGAGGTGGTAAAATTCCTTCAAGCCACATCAGTGCAATATTATTATTTTTTTTTTTTTTAAAAAGCATATTAATAATGCAATATCAAGCGTGTGTAATATTACCATAGGTTGAAGCCAGACAAAACCATTTCACAACTTGTTTACTCAAGTTGTTAATGCAAATGATGGAAGATTTACAGTTACTGCTGAATCCTGAAGGTCCCTTTGCTGTTTAATCTTCGGGCAATCTCTCCCTGCTTGTGGGTGGCTGGCTTTTTCCCTTTCTGACGGGAGTGTTAGCTCTGCAGGACAGTTGTGCAATCTTAAAAAAACATCTCAATCCCTTGTCTTCCAGTTCCTTTAGACAGGCAGTGCCAGGGGTGATGAAGTTATTCCTTTTCATACCATATTTCTAGGAAAACCCAACTGGCTGTGATTGAGAAAACTTCTCCGGCATAAACTTAATCTCCTTGTCAACAAAACTTGAAAGATGATTGCAATTTTCTGTATTAAAAAAATCACAGTAATGAAGAACCAGGAGGGGTTTGACACTTGAGTGTGAAAAACACTACAGAGGACCAGCAAGAAATAAAGGCAAAACAGTGGTTTTTTTCCTCCTCTAACTGTTAAACTGAGGCTTTTATAAGATAAAAATGAGGAGATCAGGCCACCTTCTTTTCCTACAGAGTTTAAGCAGGTTAAAACAATCAAAATAGCAAACAAATAATCAAAGAGGATATAAAGCCCCAATTTACTGCAGACTTATCTGTTCACTCATCTGAAAATCCAGATTTTCAGGAATTCTCCATTCAGGTGCCACAGAAGGACGCATCAGCCACCCAAATTAATTTGCCACGTGGGATTTAAGCACTGATAACTGTTTTTTTAGAGTTTCCCCTGATCTTTGAGATCCATCTCTCTCCTTCCTCCAGTACCTGCCGCCAGTCGCTGCACGGAGGAGAAAAGGAAGGTTGGAAGGAGCAGAGAGAAGGAAAAGTGAGGCAGAGCAATGCAGAAATCCCTGCCAGCTCCTCAACCGATCAGCGCTGCTGCCAGAATTTTTAATAGAATAAGGGAACCTACTTCAGGTAAATATTTACTTTTTTTCCCCTATAAATCCAAACAAACAATTTTTTTTTTTTAATCAGGGGAAAAAAAACCAAAACCCTGAAAACTTATTTCACTTGCAAGTGATTTGCCCACAGATTGACAGGGAAAGACAGAGTGGATGTGCAGATGTCAAAGCAAGCTGAAAACGGAGAGAAAACCCTCCTTCCCCTGCACGCCCAGCACATCGAGCTACACCTACGGCAGAGATTTCTCAGCCCACAACAGTAACTCTGCAAAGCAGCCTTCCACAAATCACAAAAATTCTTGGTTTCTGCCCTAAGAGCATTTCTTTAGCACTTGGTCAGCATTTACCTCACTTTACCTCACTACATTTACCTCACTTTTTAATGAAAATGAGAAAGAATAACTTAATTTCTGTGTGCTCAGCTATCACGATATACGGTGAGTTTCCTATAGCTGGGATGTACGTTGCAGCTTTTGTCATTACTATTTATTATCGTGGTGAATTCAGGCTAAAACAGGAAAAGCAGATTTTTTTTCCAAGAGTAAGTTTAGAGCTTTACCACAGATTCACGCATTGCCTCAAACTAAGTTACTTTTACGGTTAGATTTTCCACAATGTGAAAATCAATGACAGCACATTAGATCTAATCTTACAGACACGCTTTTGTTACATTAAATACAAATAAATACAAATTTACAGTAAACAAATGCAAGATGCATCTTCTAAAACAGCATATCAATAACAAAGCCCTAAATGGAGAACTTTTCTCACCATGGATGGCTCCTCTAAAAGTGAATGGAATTAGAGCATTTAGTATTAGCCCAAAGAGATGCTTCAAGTTGGCTGATTTAAAAATTAGTGGAATGGACAAAATCTGCTCTCTCCTCCCTCCACAAGAACCCAACCCAAATCAGGACACCTAATGAAAAGGAAGAAAAGCAGCACATTATCTCCAAGTTAAACTGTTAGTCAAATTTAGGAAACTATATAACCCCCAAAATTCTCATTGCTGACTATAAATAATTTGCACATGTAGGTAGAAGGCTCTTGCCAAACAGCGAGGGCTGTCAAACAAACCAAAACTGCATCATTCTGATCTGAAAGATTTCTACTAGATTCAGAAAAAAATCTGAAAGCTGAGAAAACAGAGAAGAATCATCACAAATATAGAGAAGGAATTCGAAGAGGGGAAACTAAATGTGACTGGGAGAACTTTGCTAAGAGACACCTACAGGGAACATCCTACCTTTGCTACCTTAAAATTATGATTATATTTGTTGCTTTACATCGTTACACGAGTGTGATAAATATTGTTAATGACTCAACAAGCTCGTTAGACTGACCTACTCCCAGCTCTATAAAAGCAGTGAGAACAGCAAGACAAGAAGATGCTCAGGAAGATCATGGGCACTGGTGGGGAAAGTAATCTGTGACGGCCACATCCAGCATTTTGCATCAAACCTTTGATGATATCTGCACAGAAGTTTATTAATAAAAATTAAGCCAGTTGTTCATTAAAAAAATAAAAAACCCAAACCAAAACTACTTGCTGCCTTAGCAGACTGATGCCCTTCCAGTAAAAAATGCAATTTAAGCATTTTCAGTCATTCTTCCTTGTTACTTCTGTTCCTTGTACCCTCAATATCTCACACCAGGCTTTGACTATCCGAAACTGAAATGAAAATTAGGATAAAGAGTATGTAAGCCAAGACAAGCACATTTTAAAGGGAAAAACAACTGGATACAACAGTAAATCTTCTAATTGATAAAAAAAATATGCCGTTAGCACTGGTGGAACAGTGTCAAGATGCTCATCCCAACTTTTTTCATGTTAAGGAGACATAAACATTCAAACCTCTAAGACCTGCTAAATCTGGACCACAGCAGCTGTGAAGTTTGGATGTAACACCAGCCAGGCAAAGATTCCTGCACTGTCCCAGCTACAAAAGGAAAAACCTTTTGCCTTTGCAGAGGAACGCAAACTAGAGAAATAACAGGGCACTCTAGTAAGAAAAGATTGTAAAATCATGACTTTTTGCACAAAACATATAAATGTTTGATGAAAATATTTCATAAAAGCAAAAATATTTACTTTTACCAAATATTTTCATCAAATATTTTTATGCAAAAATAAAAATATCTGGTTTTAGCCTTTAGCAAGAACTCTAGAGAAAAACATTTGTCTATAAGGGGGGTGGCCATGGGTTCCAGCCACATCTCCACATCAGCTTCTATGTGCAGCTGGTTCCAAGTAAGAATCCAGGGCAAGTTTCCAGGAAGGCGACCGGGGATGGAAGCACAAACTGCAAAAGCTTTCAACCTCTCTCTTTCTCCACACTTTATGCTGATTTTTTTTGAACTTCTAGGGCAGTTTCCATTTTCGGCTGCTTCTGATGACTGAATAATCTCTCTGCATTTCTCTAAGAAAACTTGAAGAACAGCTTTGTCAGTGATGTAGAAGCAACATATTGTATTTTTTTCCTCTCTTTTTTTTAAAAAAATATTTTATTCTGAGTATTTTATTCTCAGACTGTATCCATCACTACCAAATTCCAGAATTATAAAATTATAAATTATTCCAGAAAGCCAAACAGTGTGTGTACCCTGAGCCCCAGAAATCTTGTGCATCACAAGCAACGATGTTTTAATACCAAAACGAAGAGCATCTGGATCATTTTCTCTTGCTGCTTGAGAAAATTCGTGTCTGAAATTATTGTGCTGCCTGTCAGGAGCTCACTAATTACTAAAGCTGCTTGTTATTACATGTATCTAATTAATATTATCAATAAGTCCAGAATATACACACGCTTCAAAAGAATGACCCTACCAACCACCACTTCAACCCATAACAGAATTAGGACACATTAAGAAAAAAAACCCACTACAAGATTAGACATAATAAAAAAAAGAGAAGAAAAAAGATAAGTTGATCAATTTTCAGATTCTTCTGAGAGAACTACAAAAATAATAGATAACTAGAAACTATAATAGAAGCTTTAAAGTTCGATATCTGACGGTATCACAAAATCTTACTTGAAAAGTCTTGGACAAAAAATTAAAGATGCTGAAAGAATGCAGACAAGTGGTAATGAACAAGCAGAGAGAGCTATCTAGGAAGGAACCAAAAGACTAGAATTCAGGCATGTACGTATTGTGGCATATTCTAAAAATAAGGATGATTCTATTTCATGAAACTTGTAAGAAATTCTAACGTAGAAAGCATGGTGCAAACATTCATGGAAAATGAGAAATATATACATAAATAAACCCTTACGCTTAGAACAATGCAGGCTGATCTAGGCACGTAGGAAAAAAAAATATAATTAATGCACCTCAAGAAAGCTATTAATTAGGAAGAGAAGCACGGAATACTTTGAAGGGGTAACTCCCAGTAAGAGGAATGCACTGGCAAAGAGAAAAGGCACAGCAAATCTGACCACAGCATTTAGGTCAGTCCCAGTACAAGCAGTACAGAACCATTTGGACAAACCAGGTTCCATTTCCAGCTGAAAAAATGGCACATAAATTAGAAGGGGTGCAGGAAAATTAAAAATTCCAGAATGCTGGAAAGACTGACCTTTGAGGGAGAAAAAAAAGAATTAACTCTTAAACCTGCCGGTTTAGCAAAGCAACACGTGTGTAAAAGTTGAGATGGGGTGAAAAGAGTATTTGAGGTTTGCAAAAACACCAGCGCATGTGTCCCTGCCCATGGCAGGGGGGTTGGAACTTGATGATCTTTAAGGTCCCTTCCAACTCTAACCATTCTATGATTCTATGATTCTATGAAACAAGAGAAAAGCAAAATTTGCTGAGCATCATCAGCACTTGGGCTCTTTTGGTAACACGCACAGGCACACATATACGTGCTCTCTTTCCCATTAAGAGCGAAGCATATTTAAATAAAAGGACTGCAAGATACTATCTGATAGCTCAATTGAATCTATTTGATCTCCCCAAATGGTTTAACTATAGCAAATTAATACTGACAGGACAGTGAAGGCTATGCTGCTATACCCATTCTAAATCATGCCTCAGACATTTAGAATTCTCGGGGGAAAAGTAAACCCAACCAACTGTATCAGAAATACGACATCTTCTGCATGGATTCCACTTAGGAGTTGAATTTCTGTGAGAAAGTTGCCGTAAGAGTTCAGCTATTTGAGTTCACCAAATATTTCCTTCCACATTCCTTTTCTATTAGCAAAATGCAGCTAAAATATCAAAATAAAAATGTTTTAAATCAAAGTTTGCTGAATACCTTACTGCACAGAATAATGAGAGCTTTTGCTGCACGTGAAGAAGTGTTTAAAATTAGCAGAACTTGCAGCTGTCTGAAAAACTACACGTTCAATAGCCTAAAGTCATAACTTCTCTCAACTTGAGGCTTGGAACGATGCTATAAAATTTTTGCACGTGTGGTATCTGAAGGGAGAAGAGTGATATAGAACTTTCGGGCTTTTACACCTCAGGATTTTCTAGCTAATATTAAAAAAAAAAAAGGCTCACTGTGCTTTCAAGTTGGAAATTCCACTGAAAATAGTGTGCAACCTACGCGTTTCTGCAGTGATTTGTAAAATATTGCTGTGAGAAACACAATGATGCAGTCAGTGTAGAAGTCTGACCCAATGTGATTGCTGTATTGGCATTAAGCAGCAAATGAGATACAATAACAACAGTGAAAACCCCACAGTTGCATTATCTGAAAACACCTGATCTCACCTGATTAAGAGGGAAAAGGAAAATAGCTAATTTTTCAGGATATCTAGAAGATTGATGAAGAGGAAAACCAGTGGGAAGTGGATTTTCTGTATGATCGGCTCATTAATGGAATCCAAACCCTGACCAACAGTCTGTAGCCCGCTTGATTTGCTGGGAGAAAGGACATCTCAAGGCCAGGCTGGATGGGGCTTTGAGCAGCCTGGTTTAGGAGGAGGTGTCCCTGCCCATGGTAGGGGGGTTGAAACTTGATGGTTTTTAAGGTCCCTTCCAACCCAAACCATCCTATGACTCTAGGAACCAATCTGAACTTAAGTGTGGTGTATCCATATGCCAACTCCAAAAGCAGGACACTCCACTTGGACTGGTATATTCTCTTTCTCAGCAGGGATTCCCGCTCTTCCTTAGATGGATCCATCAAGGACCATCAAACAAAAAGACATAGATGAAGTCTCTAAATAAAGAAGTCCTTCAAGCAGATATTGCTACACTGTAGAAGGGTATTGTGTAAGCTCTAATCCAAAGCACTCTCCTTGAAGTGCTCCCATTACCCACCTAGCAAAGGTTCAGCTTGCCAAGGAGGCTTCAGTTGTTCTCAACACTATAAATTGACCTGACCAGATATCTTGCTAAGGTAGCTCTGCTCCTTACAGAATCATAGAATGGTTAGAGTTGGAAGGGACCTTCAAGATCATCAAGTTCCAACCCGTGCCATGGGCAGGGACACCTCTCATTAGAGTAGGTTGTTCAAAAGCCCATCCAGCCTGTTCTAAAACCCTCCCAGGGATGGGGCATCCACAACTTCTCTCAGCAACCTGTTCCAGTGCCTCACCATCCTCACAGGAAAGAATTTCTTCCTGATATCTAAGCTAAATCTCCCCTCTTCCAATTTTAAACCACTACCCCTTGTCCTATCCTTCTAATACCCAAGTTAATTTGTTTTGCACCATCACCACTGTCTGTCACTGGAACAGACCTCAGGACACATTTCAAGTCCTGGCTTATGTCTCTTTTCCATCACACACCAATACCTCTCCTTACCCCAGAACTAGGGAACCACAACAAATTTGTGGGAAGAGTTTGGCTCCCTCCAAGTCATCCTCTCCCTTCACCCAGCATCACCATGTTCTTGGCACCTCAGATTGATGGGGGAGCACTTGGAGACAGGCTGTGGTCCTCTGATTTTCCCAGAGCTGGAATAGCAATGATGTTGCTGACATCTTGGTGTGCCCTGATAGCTCTGGTTCAACTCTGAACGTGTTCTTCACTAGCATGGAGAGCGTTCTACTTGTTTTTTCCTTCCCCCCAAACTCTAGCAACTGATAGAGCCAGATCACTTTGGTGTCTCTTTGGTTTTTGTCTCCCAAGGACAGAGATTTGGACCTCATGTTCCAAATTGTGCCTGATGTATCACACGCTAAGCTCTTCTTTAGCAGAGATCACAGCACAATAATTAGGAATACAGCCTCCAAGAAGGCACACCATGACTGTAGTTATCTGACCTCCACTGCTCAGATTGGCCTGAAAACATTTAATTTTCTTTGCATGTTCTCCTCTCAGCTTCTCCTGCTGAAGTTTCCATGCTGAAAGCCAGCGTGTGGTGTCCAAAGCAATCACACTCTCTGGAGAGATGCTCCTTCGTTTTGTTTTCGAGCAGGAAAAGAGGTGGTGATAGAAAGAGGTAGTAAGGAATTTCAAGTAGACTTAGAAATGACCACATTTAATTAATTGTAATTAAAATGCAGTAAACATTAATACTAGTCTTTTAGTGACACTAAATTTTTTAAAACTGCAAATTTTAATGTGACACTTAAAATATTCCTCTTAAGCAATGCGTTTTATAGCCACATAACATGTAGCAATATAAGATGCTATATGGACTTGATTCAAGAAAGTCTCAATCTTTCATATTATTCCCTTTGCCATTTGTAACCAGATTATACTGTTATTATTTTAAGGACACATATTTTGTCTCAAATGCTGTAAATGAGACACACATATAAAAGGTAAAATAACAGCTGAAGAGAAATTACTTGGGTTTCACAGAATAAAAGCTTCAGCCTTGATACTGCATCAGCAGAGCGAAGGGAGGTGTTACGTAACTCAATATAGATAGTGAACATTAAATAAGTGTAAATCCTTGATGAGCACAGTATGGACACGCTCTCAGGCAGAAGTGGGGGGAGAAAAACGGCTGAAAATCTCCACTTACATTTCCAACCTCCCTTACATTAAATGAGGAGGTGTGACGGCAGAGTAGTTAAGGTGCTTTGACTCGGCACCAAGGTGATGAGGCCAAGTATTGCTCCGGATTTTTTGCCAAACACTACTCTCCTCCGTTGTAATTAGGAATCTGGCTCTTTGCACAAGGAAACAAGACTTTTGAGTTCCATTTCTTACCGAAATTATATAATTATATCCCCCTCTACTCTGCACCCATGAGACCCCACCTGGAGTCCTGTGGCCAGCTCTGGAGTCCTCAACAGACAAAGGACATGGACCTGTTGGAACAGGTCCAGTGCAGGGCCACCAAGATGATCAAAGGGATGGAGCACCTCTCCTATGAGGACAGGCTGAGAGAGCTGGGGCTGTTCAGCCTGGAGAAGAGAAGGCTTAGAGCAGCCTTCCAGTATCTGAAGGGAACTACAGGAGAGCTGGAGAGGGACTCTTTGTCAGGGATGTAGTGTAGGACAAGGGGGAATGGTTTTAAACTGAAAGAGGTGAGATTTAGATTAGATATTAGGAAGAAATTCTTTCCTGTGAGGGTGGTGAGACACTGGAACAGGTTGCTCAGGGAAGTTGTGGCTGCCCCATCCCTGGAGGTGTTTAAGGCCAGGCTGGATGGGGCTTTGAGCAACCTGGTCCGGTGGGAGGTATCCCTGCCCATGGCAGGGGGGTTGGAACTCGATGACCTTCAAGGTCCCTTCCAACTCTAACCATTCTATGATTCTATGATCTTAAATATGCTCGTGTACCAGGCTACCTGTGACCAGGAGAGGCTCCTGGTTTAACAAAGCTTTGGGTTGTTAAAATGAACAGGTTACAGCTGTCGGCTTAATACTAGAGAAAGGGATCAACTACTGCTCAGAAAAAACCCAGAACGGCACTAAATGCAGCTTTGGCTTTTCAAAAAAGTAACCCCGACCTTTGTGAAAGGCTGGGACACAAAATGCAGGAGAGGAAACAAAGTCACCTACTTCTGGGGAATAGCATTTAGCGGGTTATCTGATCGCTTCCCTCTTCTCTCCCCATTAACCTGATACTAAGTGGACATGGCTTCTTGACGGGATCTCTCGCTCTGACGCTCGCTTGTCCCCTCATTTCACTGCCCTTTCAAAGAAGATTGCCTGGGAAAGCAAAAACTTACACCAATTAAGGCAAAGAAAGTGTAAAACGGGACACCAAGAGTAACTCCCAGCGGTCTGAACCGCAGTCAACTGGGAGTTGCCTTTGTGACAGCCGTAAGAAAGCAAGTTTTTAAACCACTTCTGAGCTTTGCCTCGTAAAACCAGCATCTCGAGTCTTTCCCTTAAGATACTACCCATATATTTTTTTTCCCCTCTTCTTAACAACGTTAAAAGGTAATAACAGCTTAATGCAAAGATGTGCCGCACTGAGAAACGGATCTAAGACAATGAGACTGTGGCAGAAACCTCCTCGGCTGCTTAACAATAGGGAATGGAAACATTTTCATTTATTTTCACTTAAAAAGGAAGTCGGAGCCCCGTGACTGCATTGATAGGAGCGATGTACACACACTTCTGGGCGCCTTTGCCTTGAACGAAGGAAAAAGGAGCTGGTTCTTTCAGATGGAGAGAGTGGCAGCGTACAGAAGTCTTCGGCTCCGACTCCCTTTGCTCTGGATAAAAGCTGGGAGCAACGAACTCTCAGGAGATTAGCGCACACACGCACGAGCTCCAAAAACTTTAGGCAGCGTACATGTCCCTTTGAGCCTCGTACATGTGTTGTGTATAATATGCTCTTTTTTGATATTAACAAAGTTGCTCTTCTCAAGCTGGAAAAGGGTTTTCCATTTAGATAAGGCCAACAGCCTCCGCGCAGAATAAGCACATGTGTAACACTGGAGCCTGAGAGCAGCCCCAGTGGCTGCCGTTTTAGCAGGGGCTGATAAGAACAATTCCATTTAAAAAAAATAAATAATATTCTACTGTAAGTTATTTAAGCCATGTACGTATCTCTCTAGTGGCACTGACACCCTGCTGCCAGCATCACTTTCCCACGATGCACAGCACAGAATCATAGAATCATAGAATGGTTAGAGTTGGAAGGGACCTTAAAGATCATCAAGTTCCAACCCCCCTGCCATGGGCAGGGACACCTCTCACTAGAGCAGGTTGCTCAAACCACATCCAGCCCGGCCTTAAACACTTCCAGGGATGGGGCATCAACAACTTCCCTGGNAACAGGCCCATGTCCTTTCTATGTTGAGGACTCCAGAGCTGGACACAGTACTCCAGGTGGGGTCTCACAAGTGCAGAGTAGAGGGGGAGAATCACCTCCCGTGCTCTCTCAGGGTAGATCGTAACCCCTTGTCCCTCTCCCTGGCTGTTTGTATCCACTTAACTCCAAACATTCCCCACATCTCCTCTGTGCATGAAAAGGTTATTTTTCTGTACTGACTGAAATTAGTATCTATATTATGCACAAAAGCACGTGAAAGGAGGAAAACTGTTTAGACAAAAGAAATCAACAGGAACACTTTATCAGGGACTCAGGCTGTAGGGTGAGGGTAACAGTTTTAAACTGAAAGAGGAGAGATTTAGATGAGATATTAGAAGAAATTCTTTCCTCTGAGGGTGGTGAGACACTGGAACAGGTTGCCAATAGAAATTGTAGCTGCCCTGTCCCTGGAGATGTTCAAGACTAGGTTGGATGGGGCTTTGAACAACGTGGTCTACGGGAAGGTGTCCCTGCCCATGGCAGGGTAGGTGGAACTCAATGATCTTTATAGTTCCTTCTAACCCAAAGTATTTTATGATTTGAGTTTATTTGTCTCAGTGTCTTCAGTATGTTCACAGCAACCTGCAGATCACACGTTTCTCTCCTCAGCGAACGTAGATTTGATACCAGGATAGACTCTACTCTCTGTCCTGCTCCAGAAAGAGCATAATCACAGAATGATATGGGGTTGGAAGGGACCTCTGGTGATCATTTAGTCCAACCTCCGTGCCAAAGCAGGTCCACTCAGAGCAGGTCGCGTAAGAACTTGTCCAGGTGGATTTTGAATGTCTCCAGTGACAGAGACTCTACCACCTCTCTGGACAGCTTGTTCCAGTACTCTGCTACCTTCAAAGTCAAGAAGTTCCATGTTTAGATGGAACTTCTTTATGTTCAAGTTTGTGCCCATTTCCTCTTGTCCTCTCACTGGACATCACCCTTTCTCTTGACATCCACCCTTTAAGTATTTACAGGTGTTGATCAGATCCCCCATCAGTCTTCTCTGTCTTCCCTGAAAAGACTAAAAAGACCCAAGTCCCTCAGCCTTTTCTCCTGAGAGAGATGCTCCAGACCCCTAATCATCTTTGTAGCCCTCTGCTGAGTTCTTTCCAGCAGTTCCCTGTCCTTCTTGAACTGGGGAATCCATAACTGGACATAGTGCTCCAGATGGGGCCTCACCAGGGCAGAGCAGAAGGGCAGTATGACCTCCCTCAACCTGCTGGTCACACTTTTCTTGATGCACCCCAGGATGCCACTGGCTTTTTTGGCCACAATAGCACATTACCAGCTTGTGGTCACAATGACCTCGCATCATTTATCATCATAGGTTTAATTCTAACCTGGAAAACATGCACACACTGCTGGATTTACCCTTAAAAAAGAAGTAAGAACCCACACTTGCTGGGTGCATTCAGTGGATAGGACCTGGCCTGGTGGTGGGAGGACGCGGGGGCTGTTCAGCGGCACAGGGCAGCGCCAAGCGGCTTCTCCTCAGTGAATTTGAAACTGCTCGGGGCATTTAGGTTGGCAGAACTCTATAACCCAACTGGAAGGGTGCCAACCGGGTTAACACACCGCTCTTGAAAAGTGAGCCACGGAGGCTTTAATCACCACAAGTGGCAAGGGCTTCATTTTTCATCTCATTTGAAATATGCCAGTCTCAACAGCAGACCAAGCTTCTTAGAAAATGCCATCTATTAATCAACACTATTTCCTACTTCGCTGGATAGCCTCAGATGTCTCCTGTTAGAAGTATCACAGCATCCCTGCTTGGCTGAGCATGGGACCCAGGAAAATCTGGGACCTGGGACCTCTGATGCTGCAAAATTCAAGCTCAAATTCCTTCTAATGTTTTTTACTTCCAATACCAGGGGAAGAATTTTGTCTTGGACCAGGCAGCAGGGTCATGGTTAAAGATTGCAGCTTCACACTGGCAGCTGTATGAAATGATATGTCTAGAAGATGCATCGGGATGGACCAAAAATATAGGCAAGGAGCTCAGCTCAGTGAACTCATGCGAGAAAGGAGAAACTCTTTCAGTAGATGGGGCATTTATAAAACCTGAGGTTTATACTGAGGTTTTGGAGGAATTCAGTGTTTCAGCCTGAATCACCTTAAGTTTCAAAGAGATTTTATGCATAAGCTGTGCTCCGGGAAAATCAGCTCATCTAGAAGATGGTTGTTACCTGCAACATAAGCAATAAGATGCTTATCGCTTTTTAATCAGAAAGTTTACTTTCCCCAGGAGTCCTAAAAAAAGATATTGAATTGTGTCCATATACATACATAATGTTGTGATAAACCCTTCACATGCTGCAGTTGGTAAGTGTGACTGAACGATATATAGCAACAATAAAATTCCATCTTGATTTTTCAGCTCATCACAAGCAATGTGATTTTATATCATGTTTTTAAGAACTCTGGAAAAGAAAATAAAAAGTCAAGGTACGATGCTAAAAGGAGGATAAGTGGATGGCTAAATCTCACCAAAATCTAGATAGAATTTCACTTACAATTCTAAAGATTCGTAAAAAAAAGAATCCCAACTCAAGTTCTTTAAACAAGGATAGGCCATTTTAACTATAGCTTTTATCTTAAAAAAATGCATGTGCATGTTTTGATCACATTGCAAATATTTGTAGAATATTTTATACATACCCACTTCCCAAAAAAGGCAACTGAATGACAATAAACCTTGCTGATCTGAACACATAAAGACTGTATTACAGAATATTAAACCTGTTGCACAAAAAAATTGGTTAAAAAAAAAAAATATCCATCAATTCTCTTCAAAAGAGCAAAGGCAACTAGTTATCTGTGAGAGATTACAAAGGAGCTATCACCTTCAGGAATATTGTGATTTAAAATATTCAGAAGAGAACGAAAGCCTCTTTAATGAATGTGTTAAAGTTTCTCATGCAAAACCAAACGCATCCTTGTTTCATATTTAATTTGCAATCGGACACCCGGCAGCTGAGCTCCGAGAGCTTTTCTGGCCAGTGACTGACGCCTGCTGAGACGGGCTCCACACGTCGGTGGCACATGAATGGAAGAGCAAACCCTCAGAGCTGAGTCTCAGCTCCCTTGAAAGTTAATCTGAACACACTGGACACAAAAGGAAATGAAAAGTGAGTTTCTCTCCCTTCCTACGGCACCGGGGCTTCCTGTGTTTTAGCGATTGGTCAAGAACTATTATTTCCTCCACGCTATTCCCAGTTGTGACTGTCAGACATAATTAGAGTTGTCTGAACACAAGGGCAAAGCATTTGTTTAAATCCACCTGGAAGAAAAGTCCCAAATGCACAGAAACATAGAGAAACGTGGAGAAACTTGGAGAATATTTAAGATTCAAGTATGCCGTGCCTGAACGAACATGCTGCTCTCAACATTTAGAAATGCAAAGTTCATTTGCTGAGATGAATATCCACAAAAATCTATGCAAGATAAGGGGTATTAAAATTATTCACTCTCCAATTCAGGATGGATTATTTGGCCAATCTGTTAAGCCCTACCTTTCACAGGCACATAGAATCAGTACCATCCTCCTCCCCTGGGGGAAAAAGGAGCTCATAACGTTTGAAGAAAAGTATGCTTCATCCCAACTGTAAGAATACACATGAAACACCAAGTCTTCCTTGAACACAACTCTTTGGAATGGGAAAGCAGCAGACATCAACGGCACGAAGGCAGAGGGCAAACAAGTTCACCAAAGAAAATATATTAAGGCGAATGCTGGAGATTGTAAAGTGGCCAGGATAAAGGCCATTTAAGTTGTTATTGGACTGTTTTAAACACAGACACACAGAGGCAGAGCTGAACTTCAATTTATCTCTCCCTATAAAATACCACCTCTGGCAGCGTAGCGTCATCACTTCGAGCCATGATGGAAACATTAATCTCAACCCAAGTCAGAGAAACCTGTGACTTGCTGCGTTACCACCTGAAGCCCCTCTGTTTTCCAGCCTCGGACTAAATACAAGCCAGATCCAGCCCTGCTCAAGTTTGACATTGCTTCTCGAAAAGCACAGGTATGTTAGGGTAGCTTTTGCTTTAACTGATCCAAACAATATACATTTATACACAACATGCAAACAGAATCACATTTTACCCAGTCACGCAACACACAGCTGTCCAAAGAAGCAAAATCCAAACTAAAGATGTAAAAACACCCTCTTGTCAAGTCATCAGAAAGCCATTAACATTTCTAATGAGTGCAATTACAAAAATGAAAGGTTCCAAAAAAACTGCTCAGTTACAGATGAACTTTAATTATCCCAGTGTCTTGCTACGTGAACCAGGGTCATGTCTCCAAATGCCTTTTCATTTGAACTCGCCCTGTTATCCATCCAACTTTACATTTCTCAAGCTCTTGCAAAATGAAGTGGAACTGCCTACACACAAAAATGAATTATTCCTTCCTAATGACTTACCCACTCGCTAATATTCCCTTTGGTTGAGAGGTGGAGAAAACAGGAACCTGTACTCAAATGTGAAGGCTGGAAGAGGGCACTGGAGTTAAGAGCTGTAAGGTAAAGTTTTAGTGCTTATCTGGGTGCGTGGCAAAAGACAAACAATTCAAATGAGCTTTCTTAGTCATAATTTTAAAAATTAGAAGGCAGAGTTCCTTGGTCTTAACCTGAACTCGACCACATAGCTGTCTGCAGAAGCTTGCAATGAGTCATCCACCTGATTAACACGAGAGAGATACGAGGCCCGTAATCCACGGGGGATCTTTTTGTCTAGACAACGGCGCGTTCTGATGCAAAGATGAAGGTTAGGCTCAGCTACACCTGAAAACCTGCATGGAAACACCCTGCAACGCCTATTCCTGAGTAGCTCCAAGCATGGATGTTTTTCAGAGGAGGAAATAAGTGTTTCAGACACTTCAGAAGTGCTTAACTGAGAACAGTTACTCCACAAGTAGCTCTTGTCTGGGCAGTAACGTTATTCAAGACAACTACCTGGAGGGCCAACTCCCCAACTCCAGGTGTGGACCTTTCCACGTCTCCATGTAAAGGCCACAGCATCAATCAGTGGCAGGAAGATGCTGGAGAAACCTAAGGCTGTACGTCTCAAAATCAGATACAAGTATGAAACAAAATGTTCTACTTCCATGTCCTTTCCAAACGATTCTCTCAAATATGGTACAAAATTAAGGCTTGTTTGGGTTTCAAGCCATTTCTCAAAGTGTGGCATAAATCCCTGCGCAAGGCAGGTAACAATCACATTTGTGGGTTTGATCCCAGTAGCTAAAATCATTTTTATTTGGATTTTTAAAAGCGAGGAGTTGTTAGTGACCACTAACCAATCCATTCACTAAACTAAAGCATCCTTGGTGGCAAAATCACAGAATGGTTTTAAAAGATCATCGAGTTCCAACCCTCTTGCCATGGGCAAAGACACCTCCCACTGGACCAGGTTGCTCAAAAAGCCAAAGAGGAAAAAAACCTAAAACCATTCCATGAAAAGAAATCTAGGAAAGGCTCCTGCATGAAGCAAAAGCAGTGGAAAATAATAAAGTTATACTTCTTTTTTATCCTGCTTTAAGCACCGGCCAGACATTCCATCTCCCACCTCCTCCACTCTGTCACCAAAAACACTCGGTGCAGCAAAGGGAAAGCCTGAAAGGCTTGAGAACAGTAACACAGAGCTCTGGGACAGCAGCCTAATGTGAAGCTTCTGCTTTCGGAGGCACAAAGGTGTCCGATGATCCAGCTGAAATAAACCCCTCGAGTGCAGCAGCCGCAGACAGCGCAGGAAGCAACGCAGGCGCTAAACAAAGTCACACATTGTCAGAAAAGAGGGGAAAAAGAAATGAATCTGACGTGACAAGTCAAGACAAGTGACAAAAGTTTTGCTGAGAAAAGGATCAGTAGGAAATTAAAATCATGACAGCATTTCTGTTCGAAATCCACAAGACAATAGGATCCTTTTATCATAAAGCCCCATTTTCTCCTCCGGTTTTATTATAGGCAAAACTGCAATTTGCACATCACAATGCAGGGAAAGAATACATGAGTTTCGTTCCAGTTCAATGTAAATAACTTACTGCAAAAGGCTGGCTTTCATGAGTCAACTTCTGCATCGTGCAAGTTTTTAGTTTGAACCCTTAAGAATCACTACCAACTTGTAAGTTATCTAAACAGGTCTGCAAAAACAGAAAAAAAAATCTTTGTGGGAAGGCTTTAAGAGGATGATATCCCCTTGAAGGAAAGTCACGTTAACTTCATTTCACTTGCTCTACACAGAGAATAAAACTAGAGAGCTAGAGGAGCTATTTTTTTCACAATGCTGGATTTTTATAGTTAGCTTTACTAACTCCTCGCTATTACTTTTAAGAAAAAAACCAACCCTGGAGTCGGCATCTTTATAAAAATGTGTTTTCTGATTTGCTTATTCAGGTTCAGCCAGGTGCCGACTGGTTTATTTGTTTTGAAGGATATAACACTTAAAAGACCTCAACAAACAAAAACATGAAACCCATCACAGGAACAAAACTAGGGAAACCCATCACAAGCTCCCTCCCAAAACCAGCACAAACACTTTTAACCCATGTCCTCCACTCCTCAATTCCAGCCACCACTGTGTGTCTTACAAAGATAGAAGAGGATTTTATTTTTTTCCCCAAAGACATGAATGATTTGGAAAAGTTAGGTACTAGTCTCCTATAGAATATAAAATAGTGTATGCCTCTGTCTGCATAGTCCATGGATCCCAGTTATGTGATCTGGTTTCTGCCGTGGATAAAGTTTTACTGTAGCACTTATTGCATTGATTTGTTTCCCCCCCAACTGCTGCAAATTAAATGAAGCTCTTGGGTGAAAGTCTATTTAGCTTCACTTTTTTTTTTTTTTTAAAGAAAAAAATTCTTCCTCATTAAATCCTTTCTTGCAGTATTTCACTGGAAATTATGCTTTCGATTATGATACAAGTTCTGAAGAAAAGGTAAAGATACAGCTGTCTTCCCAATTACAGCTTTATCAGCACGCCTTCTATAAAGGAGTTATTTTTCTGTCTAATGGCAAGATTTAAACCGGGCACATTTTCTGTACACTTTTTTTTTATTATTATTTTTTTTTGTTCCTGTCTCATATTTTCCTTTTTCTTTGAAACCTGCCTCTCCTATTGGCTCTTGCCCAATGCTTTTCTTTTCTGTCTGCGTCTCAAGCTTGGCTGCCTTTCTCATTTTCTCTATTTCTTCTGTTGCTTCTTCCTTGCGAGGCCGATGCATCCACCCAGGCTCGCTCGCACAAAAGCAATCAGCGTTGAACACTCGGCCGGGATGGCTTCAAGGATGCTCACAAACACCCAGCCACGGTCAAGCATTTGGAGTCTGGCAGGGGTTTAACTCTTCAAACTGGTTGACAAGTACCTGTTTGTTGATGGGTGGTGGTTTCCTAACTGGGGATAGCAGAAAAAGCGATGTTGAAAAGCTCATTGCTGCTTTTAAATCAGTGGTGCAACTGTTAGAACCAAGAAGAGTTAGTCTTCTCCTATGAGGACAGGCTGAGAGAGCTGGGGCTGTTCAGCCTGGAGAAGAGAAGGCTCCAGGGAGACCTTAGGGCAGCCTTCCAGTATCTGAAGGGAGCTACAGGAGAGGTGGAGAAGGACTCTTTGTCAGGGATGTAGTGATAGGACAAGGGGGAATGGTTTTAAACTGAAAGAGGTGAGATTCAGATGAGATCTTAGGAAGAAATTCTTTGCTGTGAGGGTGGTGAGACACTGGAACAGGTTGCCCTGAGAAGTTGTTGATGCCCCATCCCTGGAAGTGTTCAAGGCCAGGCGGGATGGGGCTTTGAGCAACCTGGTCTACTGGGAGGTGTCCCTGCCCACAGCAGGGGGGTTGGAACTCAATGGTCTTGAAGGTCCCTTCCAACCCAAACCATTCTACGGTTCTGTGGGGCTAAACTAGATCTGGGAAAGGCAGAAAGGCTCAAAACCAACAACAGCAAAACTCGTGTCATCAAAATGGCAAAGTCAATACCCCAGTATCAACTTTTAAAAGCCCATCACAAGCTGATTTGGAAAGAGGTATTGGCTTTGTTTAACTGTTGAGGAAACCAGAGACTGAAATGACACTTGGTCTGAGATTCAAGACTTGCTACGTTCAGCTCTGGACCACGGCCAGAAAAAGCCTTGCTGGACTGAAGGGCCAGGGACAATTTTTAAATCCAATCTATCTAGCTACTAGGGCTGGACACTAATGCTTTATACCACCGCGAAGCTTAATGCTTCATACAATTACAATTCTAGTACCAGCAGAGCCTAGATATGAGATGTAAAAATAACATTATTTTGATTAGCATCTAACTTCACATACCAGCCCCCCCTTCTCATAAATTCAAATGTGATTTTTAGGAGCTAACATATGAAAAAAAGCCCAGAGATGTTCTGAGATGATGTATAATTTAACAGCTGGGCTTCCAAGCTTTCAGGTGGCTGTAATATCACAGTTTGGTGGGTACCAGGTCCTAATATCCCACCACCAGCAAAGAAGGCGAAAGGCAGGACTGTAAGAATTTCATGCTTTGATCTGGCAAAGAAATAAAATGCTCTGACAGAAAAGGTTACAAATAAACCTGAATTCATACAACGTGCCAAGAACTGTTCCTGATTCAACGATCAGAAATACAATGCCGGTGCTTGAACACGCATTATCAGGAATGAAAGACCACACAACTTAATGCCTGGTAAAAACAACACTGGTTTCCAGATCATCTTTTAAGGGAAAGGAGCTGAACCTCCATGAAGTGGAAGCGAAGTGGCACGAAGCAGAAGACAGACAAAAAACGAAGGAAGAATGGAGGAGGAAGTCTGAACTCCCCAAAAGTTACCCCCCTCTCCCCAAAATATCTTAACTACTGGGAAAGAGACTCTTGCATCTTTTTCCACATATCCTTCAGACCCCTGCACAATTACAGGGTAAGAGAGGAATTAGGGTCTAATGCAAATGTAATAGACTATAGCTACATGCACAACAGCAACATATTTTCTTCAGTCTTCTGGCCAGAGAAACAGGGACTTGACTATCTGTGGCTTCAAAACGTCAGACAAAGAAAGCAGTTGACATAAAGTGGTTATTTTTTCTTATAAAAACCCACATTATTATCTCAAACAAGGAAATAACAAAAGGCAACAAGCTCAGGTAAAAATTCTGTGTAAATTAATTCCAGGAAACTTAAAAATAAGATCACCATGGCACATGCAGGGTTCACAGTGCACTTTTCTTTGTTTAAATTATGAAGAATGATACATGTTCTTAAAGCAGCAGGACCCAGAGCTCTCAATGCTATCACAGGATGTAATAGTGAGGATTATTAGCTGTGGAGAAGTATCCAGGCTTTCTCAACTGGCCTAGTTTTGGCACAGTCCTGTTTTGCTTCAAATGCAATCAACAAATTCTATGAAGTTGATGAATTATTGCAAAATGTTATGTTCTTTTACATTAAAGCATAAGAAATAAAGCATGACCATCATGTTTTGCAACTAATTTATTTTTTCCTCCTTTTTTAATCTGGCTTACAAGTTTACCATGACATTTTAGTGACAACAGCGCTAAAATAACTCGAGAAACAAAAAGGAGACTAATTAAAAATAGGCAGAGAGTGAACATCATGATACATTGGCAGAAAATTGTCCCTTCAGTGTCCTTTGTAAAAATACTGCTAAAACCCAACATTTGCCATGGCAATACTGAGTCAGATTGTTTTATAATATATATAATTATACGTGCAGATCCTCGCAGAGCAAGCATTTGGTTAGTGCATGTCACTGCAATGAGGCACTCCAGATTTCAGGGAAGAAAGCAATTTCTGCTTTCTTGGAACAAAACTCATGTCACTGAACCGAGCTTCCAACTGACACAAATTACAGATCTTGAAAAACCCATTTCCTTCATTTCCCTTCCTCCCCTTTCCCCAAACAGCTTCAGAAATCACTGAGAGAGCTGTTTCAGCATTTCTAACTATGAAGGAAACGGCTCCTCTTGGGCTGGACAGGACTTTTTGCTCTTATCAAGCCTTTGGCAACAGTCAGTGTGACACTGCCCAAGTCTGTACGCTCTGAACCCACCACCACCAGTTATAGAGTAAGTGGAAATAAGAAGCTAGTTGCCTGCACAGAACTAGAGGAGGTTTTAGAAGGAGGTTAGCAACACCTACTGGTCACGGTGCATACTGAACACTGGTTGTTTTTTTACAATTAACAACAAAAAAGTGCCTTTTCTCTAGAGCTAAAACTATTTACGAAGTCAGTTTGCCACCAGAGAGAATACTTCTAATTAGATCAACTGATAAAATTAAAAGATACTACCTTTCCCAATAAACCTTGATCTGTTCATACCCTTAAACGGTCATGGCTGTCTTATTGCTGAAATGCATCAGTTTTACTGATTTCTGAATCATTTCAGTAAATAAATATTCATAACATGAGCTGAGCTCTAGGCTTCAATACAAAATGGGACATAATGAGTCTTCCTGACAGTTCCTTGAAGTGACTGAAAGATAAACATTATACAGCCTAACGTGCGTGAAACCTCCCTTCATTACTAATTATCTTTATTGTCTGCTCAAAGCAACTCAAATGTTATGAACTGCACAATCTTAGCAAAAGCCCTGGGTTTTTTTTCTACTCTATAAAGATCCCCAAACAGCTTCTCCAATTCCTGTAAAAGTTTTTCTTCCAAATTTCACTTGGACTAAGCCACAACCAAACATACACAACAGAGTTTCTTGATCCACCTCACCCCTTCCAAAAAAACCCGCCAAAACATGGGGCACTAAACTATAAACAGCATTTTCAGAAAACACTCAATTCAAAATTAAAAGTGGCCTCAACTGCAAGTATTTTAAAACAACTCTAACAAACCTGCACTCAGCAGTTGTATTTCATGCTTGCTTTTAATTTCCATTTAAAAAAAAAATAAAGAAATTGTACACATTTTTTGAAGTTGTGTCTATAGGTCCTCTGATACTCTAGCCCTAGGCATTAGAAGTTTTCCTGGTTCTCATCCAACTTTGGAAATAATATCTTCTTGCTTCAGGTGTTAAAAGGACTCATACATTATTTATAAGGACTGCTAAAATCTACCTCCTGGATCTAACTTGCAAGAGAAAGAGTATAAAAAGTTACATACAAAAAAAAAAGAAAAAAAAAAAGCCCACACAACTGTCCCCATTTCAATTTTTAGCCTTTCTTTCTATGTCACGTACTGCCAGCCTGAACCTGGAACACTCTCATCTCTCACTCCCCAGGTTCTGATATTCGTCTTCAGCCGCTTTGTGCCCTGTTGGATTTGATCTTTCTTACATATTTTTAAAGTATGATTTTCCAAGTTAGAGGAAGAAAAAACCAAAACAACACAAAACAAAGGCAGACAAAACTACTGGGTAAGTTGTTACACTTCAAAGATGCTGCATTTCTCTGACAGAATGGTGTTTGTTTACTCCTGAAAAATCAGGTGAAAGCGGTTCAAGAAAGTAGCCAGAACAGGGTTGCTAAAACCCACGTTCACTTCCAAACAACTTTTTCCTCTGTACTTTTCTCTTTTTAATGTTCCCTACAAATATGATACTTGCATTCTCTTCGTCTCCTCCTGGTTTAAGAGAGTTCACTGTTAAGATTTTTTTAAAAACAACCCTTTTAAACTTCACAAGGGGAGGATTTTAGTACCTTAATATCGATTCAGTTTCTGCAGTTTCACCAAAACTGAGCAGTTGCTCTTCCTGGGTTAGACTAAGGCAAGAGGCATTAAAATGCTATTGACTTATGAAATAACTATGTATTCTATGTCATTAAAGCAAACAGAAAAGTCAGGTGGACAGAGCTTCAGAAACACTCTCCAGCATAAGTCCTCACATTGTAACTGGAAATAGTGTATTTTTCCAATCCACATGCTAAACCCATTGCATCTGAAAATCTTTTACACTTCAGATGCCCATTCCTGACTATAATTTCACTTCATCCCACTGGAGCACACAGTAACTGCATCTCTCCAGCTGAACATGATGTATGAAAAGCTGAACATACGCTTACAACAGCTTAGGAAAACACCGAAAAACTGCCTCATGCGACATTTGGAACGGATTTTGTGCACCCAGTAAGTTAAGACTCTTTACATTCATCTTTACACTGGGCAGAATTTTTTTGCATATTTCAACGTTCAGACTTTGAGACCTTAGTTCTTAAAAAAGAACAATATGCATAATACAGCATGATATCCACTCTGTCCCCACAGAAATTATAAATTAAATAACTATCTTGTGAAGATCACACCTCTCTCGTTACACTTTCAGAGAATAAAGTTCTTCTGTCTGGGATTTTTGTACCTGGTCCCCAAATGTACAAAAGTTTATTTCCCCACAAAATACAGTTATGATGTTCACCGTTAAAAGTTAGGCGCATTTCTTAAAAGGTTTATCTTGTTAGCAATCAAGTCTCATGTAGCTGACAAGCAGAAAAAGCATTTTGCTGTTGAAATTCCCCAGCGAACTGCAGCTCGGAGCATTTCTGTAGCTGGTTTCACCGTTACAGGGCTCCCCAACTCCTGCCTCTGCTGGGCTTTTACACAAGAAAGGAGAAGAGAGCAGTTGGAAAAGTGATGATGAACCCCTCATCGATATTAGCAAAGAGAATGAAAAGCATTAATTCCTTCTTAATTCCTTATTTTAAATCTGACTTGATTTTAACTGGAAGAAGGTTTAGGGTTTGGGGCTTTTTTTGTTAAATTTGCTCAAAGGCAGGAGAAATGGCTGTCAGGAGCTGGGAATTCTGTGCCAGTCTCTGCAGCTTTTCTTTTACCTTTGCCAAACGATGTAAGCTCTCACAGTGTATATAAGAGTGTGGCGAACACATGAAAAGCAACTGAAAGCATTCATTTCTGCTGTGACCCAAAACCTTAAAATTTAAATGAGTTATAGAAAAAGGTGTATTAACACTGTATTTTGCCACCAGTAAATCTTGGAGGAAAGTGTGAGAGTGGGAAAGAAGTTTGTCACAGCACCGGCACCTGTTTTGAAACCACTTTTGTGTAATACCCAGAGGGTCCTTTCCGAGTGACGGCTACTGGCAGCACCGCTCGATCCGCTGGAGGATACGAACAAACAGGGACCAAAACTCAAAGCAAAGGATTAATTTCCCACCTTCTTGAGAGGAGACAATGGGTGGCATATAATCGGGGATGTACTCCTTCCTCTCTTCTGCATCTTTACTTCCCGGCTGGGGAAACTGCAGGACATTGTTCTTGCTGACGGGAAAGGAAGGGATTTGATGTGCGAAGGTGACGGGTTCGATGTTGTGTATGTAATCTTCCAGCTCGTGCAGGTTAACCCCCATGAGCTTGAAGGCATCGCCGACATCATCCAAGATTGGATCTGTGCGGCCATCTGTAACAAAATAAAAAACACAAAAACCACAAGAGAACAACATTTTTGCAAAAAGCCATTTAAAAAAAATTAAAATTGATCTGTAGATCTACACTTAAGGGATTACAACCCGCTCCGGCTCACCACCAGTATCACCAGTAAGGGAGATTAAGACCCCACAGTTCTGCCAGGTTTAATGTTCATTTCACACAAGGTTTCAGGCTAAGAACGCACTCATTTCAAAGTGTTTTCTACAGCTTTGTTTCAATCTGTACCACATCAAATCTGCACCTCAAGAAGCAAGTGAAGCAAAGCCGAGGGAGCAGCAACAGGCAGCTTCACCCAGCAACAGTCAATTAACACCACTTAAAATAGATTTCAATTTCAGAATGTACACTCAAATGAAGGGAACAAACCCAAGAAAGTGCCCCTTCCCCTTTACCAGTACGTAACAGACCACATTATTTTTCCAATCTAGGAAATGAAGAAGTTCATTTTGTTGAAACAACTGCAGTTTACTGGTAGCAAAAGGAAAAAAAATAAAACTGAAAAACCTGAAAATAAGACAGTATCTCGCTCATGTATCTCTCGATAACAAAAATATTTCACATAGTATCATTCCACCAGATGAAATCTACAGGCTTCATAAACTATGAGTCACTTTACCTACCGGTTAGATATACCTCCCGGATGAAATAAAGAATATTAAGTAGTGGTTTGATAAGGAGAGAATATTTTATCCTAAATTTCAGGGGTTGGTTTCCTCAGGTGCAATTTAAATTTGACTCTACAGCAAAAAATCTTCTTTTATTTACAAAAAGCACAGTGAAACCTTACTGGCGGAGCAGTCAGGGTCTAAATTCAATATGACCTCCAAGGAAACAGTCTAAGAAAGGATGCAGTTTGTTCTACACAAGTCATTTTGGTTCAGAGATTTGAACTATATTTGAAAATAGTTCAAAATCCTCCAAAAGCCTCGGTTTCCCTGACCTGACAGAGGGAAATCCCCCCAAAAGCCTCCTGAGGGAGAACTGGGCAGCCAGCTCTGGTGGCCAAGACACCACTTTGTGACTCCCCCTAAGTTTTCATAATAACAATAACACAACAAAAGATGCCCTTAAACCCTACCGACGAGTGTTGCTTTTAATTCAATAAAATTAGACTGAATTATTAAAATTCCGTATAGTTGGCTTATGAAGATATTACAACCCTACATGATGATAAGCTGCGATTTACTTTAAAAAAGCAATTATGGAAAACCAGCCCGTGCTTATTGAAGGAACAAAATTGCTATTGTGAAGCCTCAGCTTCAGAGAACAGGGGGGGATGCTCTTTTGTTTGTCCTTTAACCTAATCTCTTCTTGGTTTATCTCGAAGCCAAAGCAGCCGAGCAGGCTGGTTCTCACATCACTGCATGAATTCAAACCCCCGGCCAACTCCCGCCTGCAGGTACATTTAGAAAAATAAGAATTTTGTTCTAGAATTTCCCTTCTTAAGTCTTGCGGGGAAGATAAGGGTAATACTCAGATTATGGTTTTGATTCTCGGCTCGGTAACACTGGCCTCTTGTGTGATTCTGGGCAAGTTGCTTGTGTTTTAATTCTCTCCACAGCTAAAAGGGAGATCAGACCAAGTTATCACCTCTTTTGTCCATCTCTATTTAGAACACGAACTCCCTCCGACATGAAACATCTTGGATTTTGTGTCTGAATAATTTCTAGTACAAGTGCAACGCTGGTTTCCCCTGCAGACTCTAAGGACAGAGAAACGTGGAGGCTTACAAAAACACAATGAAAGAAGGATATCACCACTCTGGAGTAGTTATGAGATCCCTGTATTTACTGGGCAGACAGAAGAGCGTTTTATCCTTAAAAAAGTAAATTTAGATAATTGACACAGCTAAGAAATTAGTTGCTTTTCAGACTACAAAGGTATCTTTGAATTTATTGAACTATTTTCTGTGGTGTCAGCAAATATACATTGGACAGCCCATTAAAATGAAAAACTTGGGGAAAACTTTTCAACAAGCCCAGAAGTAAAGCCTATTTATTCCCCATATGCTCCTGAAATCACCGCCTGTGCCGTTTGCAGGACGGGGGGATTCATGGAGAGCCTCACAGTGCTCATCATTCCCAGATGGGAAATTCCTGAGATCTGGAAAGCGCTACCTTGCTGGCAGGGACACACACCACACTTGGGTCTAGTTTCACTGGGAATAAAACCCAAGTGCCCAGACCACGAAAATGCTATAACAGGTTTCCCAGCTGGACAACATGGGATACAGGACTGCAAGACACACCACTACACCCACCCTGTTTGAGCACCTTGCCCACTGCGTGCCTCTTGACACCAGCATCTATGCAAGGGGAAAGCCTGGTCCAGTTCATCCCTGTAATAGGGAAAGATCTTTTCCTAAATCTGGGGATTTCCTAGGATGGGGCTTTGAGCAACACTGGTCTAGTGGGAGGTGCCCCTACCCAGGGCAAGGGGTTGGAACTGGATGATGTTTACGGTCCCTTCCAACCCAAACCATTCTACGATTCTATGATCTGCACGGGATCTTTTTAATCTCCAAAAAAGTGTTATGACATGATTAGCAAGTTAGAAATGCTAAAAAGGACTTCTTCCTACAAGTGCTTACTGAGAACGTGGCAGAAAAGCAACTACTGAGTGTAACTGAAGCATGGATATACTTAAGCAACCATATCAAAAAACAATTATGCATGTAAGAAAGCAGGTTCAAAAGAACCCCCCCAAAGCTGAAGAAGAATCAATTTTCCCGTATCTTTGACATTTGCCTCCAAAGACACAATGTCGAGTCATAAGGCTGATTAAAAGTTAAGAGATTTTAAAACTACAGCTGTCACAGGAACGAAGAGACTGATCAGGAAGTGTCCTCAGCTGTAAAATTGTACAAAAAAAAGTTTCAGGCCAGGATTCATATCTGTGTTTAAATCAAAAGATCTATCAATTGGAAATATACACAGCACAGAAGTGCATTAGAAGTAATTTCAGGTGGTTTATCAAATAAAGGTTTGTGCCTTTATACTTATATTTGAACAGTTTAGCATTTCTTTTCTCTCCCTCCTTTAATGAAAATTCACTAAAATAGCAGGAGCCAGACACATGAAAGAGAATGCTGACAAACATGTAACATACTCTCCTGCTCTTTCATTTAGGCTTAGGATTTTTTCTGTAAGCAAACGATGCCAAAAAAAGTTTAATTTGTACATACTGAACTTGTCTCGATATTCTCCAGATATTTATGCTATCCTCAGTTTAAAAATTCAGATGCTGAAGCCTCCTGGTGAAATAATTAATCACAGTGTCACACAGCAAGTCAGCTGCAGATCACAAACAGCTTTGGAGCTTTGGTTTCCAGCCTTTTGCTGTTCCCTACATAACAGCGACTCAAATGATAGCAGCCTTCCAGTATCTGAAGGGAGCCTACAGGAGAGCTGGGGAGGGACTATTTGGCAGGAAGTCTAGTGACAGGACGAGGGGTAATGGTTTTACATTGGAAGAGGGGAGATTTAGATGAGATATTAGGAAGAAGTTCTTTCCTGTGAGGGTGGTGAGGCACTGGAATAGGTTGCCCAGGGAAGTTGTTGATGCACCATCCCTGGAAGTGTTTAAGGCCAGGTTGGATGGGGCTTTGAGCAACCTGCTCTAGGGAGAGGTGTCCCTGCCCATGGCAGGGGGGTTGGAACTTGATGATCTTTAAGGTCCCTTCCAACTCTAACCATTCTATGATTCTATGATTCTATGAAATAATATCTGCTGTCCAAATTAAGACTATTTGGTCTCAAATCAGCTCACCAGAAACCTGTGGGAAAGGCTGGGCATTTACAACACTCTCAGCTTCCCCATGAATGAAAGCAAACACCAGGTGAGGAGAAACCTGCACACAGAAATGGATTCCCCCCCAAAAAACCCAACCATACAGCACTGAAACTACAGGCAAAAAGAATCCATGAAGAGCCAAATATTCGGGTGGGAAGTTATCCAGCCCTCAGCCCTGCTGATAAACCCAGCTGTCCACAAGGAAAACCAAATCAAACAGGATGGGGGTGATGTACTAACTGCCCTTCAAGCAATAAAAACACACTCTTGGTTTGTGGGGAAAAGGAGTATTTTAGAAGCTACTAAATGTTAGTTATTTTTGCAAAAGTCACAAGAATTCCCTGAGCAACCAAGCGGACCAATGCTCACGGCACCCAAAGAAACTGGGAGAGGGTGGGTGGGGGTTAGGGAAAAACTATCTTGCTTTTCTCAAATTCTTGAATTCTCAAAGTCTCCGAAACAGCTGATTTACTTTTGTCAAACTCACCCCTAGCACCTCCTCTTTCCTGGCTCAAAGTTCATATAAATCAGTGACAATTTAAGAAATGTAAAGAACAGAAGAGCTTTTAGTTTCACGCCAGTTTTTCAAAGGGAGCAACTACAGTTCTGTAATTAATATATTGAGAGAAATGAATGCAACATGTACAGTCAATTATTAATAGCTCAGCATTCACCCTCATGTCTGCTATAAAAGAGATATTTTTTAAATATTTAACTTTAATCAGCAAATTATTAGGTGTAGCTCCTTGGTATTTTTATTACAGGCTGTATCACAGATCTCCTACACTCCAGGAGATCGCACAACCCAGGCACACATTAAATACCCTTGTAGCTACACTAAATAGTTACTCCAGGATAACACTTTCAAACAGACAACATACTGCTTCTACCCAGATTCCACAAGAACAGTCAGCACACAGAGTGTATTTAATAAATAAGTTCATATGCCTTGCTTGAATAGACTTTGGTGAGGGAAAAAGGGTCCTACTAATGTAGATATCAGGCAGGTAAAAGCATCTTCTAGCTATTGCTGCTCAGAGTCTGCTTCTTCTCCTGATTATAGAATCATAGAATGGTTAGAGTTGGAAGGGACCTTAAAGATCATCCAGTTCCAACCCCCCTGCCATGGCCAGGGACACCTCTCCCTAGAGCAGGTTGCCCAAAGCCCCATCCAGCCTGGCCTTAAACACTTCCAGGGATGGGGCATCAACAACTTCCCTGGGCAACCTATTCCAGTGCCTCACCACCCTCACAGGAAAGAACTTCTTCCTAATATCTCATCTAAATCTCCCCTCTTCCAATTTAAAACCATTCCCCCTCGTCCTGTCACTACACTTCCTGACAAAGAGCCCCTCTCCAGCTCTCCTGTAGGCTCCCTTCAGATACTGGAAGGCTGCTATCAGGTCTCCCCGGTGCCTTCTATCTTCTTCTGATAACCTCAT
>VXBW01003021.1:159360-229851 GCA_013400375.1 Thinocorus orbignyianus
AGCTGGGGCTGTTCAGCCTGGAGAAGAAAAGGCTCCAGGGAGACCTTATTGCAACCTTCCAGTATCTGAAGGGAGCTCCAGGAGAGCTGGAGAGGGACTCTTTGTCCACAAATCTAGTGATAGGACAAGGCATAATGGTTTTAAATTGGAAGAGGGGAGATTTAGATGAGATATTAGGAAGAAGTTCTTTGCTGTGAGGGTGGTGAGGCACTGGAACAGGTTGCCCAGAGAAGTTGTGGATGCCCCATCCCTGGAAGTGTTTAAGGCCAGGCTGGGCTGGGCTTTGAGCAACATGGTCTGGTGGGAGGTGTCCCTGCCCATGGCAGGGGGGTTGAAAGTTGATGATCTTTAACGTTCCTTCCAACTCCAACCATTCTATGATTCCTATGATTCTCCAGTGGTGAGGGACTGCAGCTCCTCCGCAGGCCCAAAGCAGCTGTTCCCGTGAGGCGCCAGAGCAGAACCTGAGCACACAATTTAAACAAGCAGCAACGCCAGCTGTTACTGGGAAGCTGAAAATTCTCAGCCAAACAGCTTATCTGAAGCTCTGTTTGATTATTTTTCTCTTTTTTATTTTTCTTTTCAGCTGGACGGACAAGCAGGTGTCTGTCCTTACCATCACAGGGTTTCCCCTCTGCTGTGGGACCCAGCGCATCTTCATAGTCACTGACAGCAAATGGTTGCTGCCAAGACTTTGCCATTAAATCATTTGGATGAAGCCCATTAACGCATCTTCACGCTAATTGGATTGTCACATCCAGAGGGTAGCGCTCAATGGCTCGATGTCCAGGTGGAGAACAGTGACAAGTGGTGTCCCTCAGGGGCCTGTGTTGGGACCAGCTCCGAAGCCCTCAGCACAGGAAAGACATGGACCTGTTGGAGAAGGTTCAGAGAAGGCCACAAAGATGCTCAGAGGGCTGGAGCACCTCTGCTGTGAGGACAGGCTGAAAGAGATGGAGCCATTCAGCCTAGAGAAGATTCTGGGGAGACCTTAAGAACCCCTTCCAGTACCTAAAAGAAGGCCTACAGGAAAGACGGTGACACTTTTTAGGAAGGCCTATTGCAATAGGACAAGAGGTAATAGCTGTAAACTTAAAAAAAAAAAAAGCATAGATTTAGACTAAAGAAATTTTTTCTACTGAAGGTAGTGAAACCCTGGCCCAGGTTGCCCAGAGAGGTGGTGGATGCCCCATCCCTGGAAACATTCAAGGCCAGGTTGAATNAGGGCTGGAGCACCTCTGCTGTGAGGACAGGCTGAAAGAGATGGAGCCATTCAGCCTAGAGAAGATTCTGGGGAGACCTTAAGATCCCTTTCCAGTACCTAAAAGAAGGCCTACAGGAAAGACGGTGACACTTTTTAGGAAGGCCTATTGCAATAGGACAAGAGGTAATAGCTGTAAACTTAAAAAAAAAAAAAGCATAGATTTAGACTAAAGAAATTTTTTCTACTGAAGGTAGTGAAACCCTGGCCCAGGTTGCCCAGAGAGGTGGTGGATGCCCCATCCCTGGAAACATTCAAGGCCAGGTTGAATGCAGGGCTCTGAGCAACCTCATTGAGTCAAAGATATCCCTGCTCCTGGCAGGGCAGTTGGACTAGGTGGTCTTTAAAGGTCCCTTCCAACCCAAACTCTTCTATGATTCTGTGAACATGGGGTTCAAGGACCAGGACGAGAGCTTCCTTCTGTGGACATGCTGTTCCTTTAGGTACGTTGACCTGACCAGGCCTGCAGGCGAGATACTCCTCTGTGTCTTGAAAGGGGGCAGAAGGGAAAGCTGGAGGTTGCAGAAAGGATTTCCTCGGCCATCAGAGGAAGCCAAGGAAATGTTGTGGTGGGGGATAAGGAAAGAAACAGCAGGGGGGTCCCTGATTCCCTGATGGACCCTTGACAGGTCCTGCCTGGTGCCCACACAGCACTTTCCCCTTTGCCAACAGAAAAGGAAGCCAGCAGTAGCCTTAAATTATTCCTTAAAATGGGGATGTAATTTCACATGGAAGAGAATAGAGTGGGTGGATAAATTCACAGAGGAAAAGGGGAACACAAACCATCAGGATTACTTCAAAAACCCCAAGTTTTTTAAACAATGGGGCTAGTTCTCAAATTGAACAGACTAAATTACTGTCTTTTTGGGCTTGCATTCTCAAAGCAGTGCTTCCCCCACATAGTTAGAAAAGAAAATACAGACAAAAAATGATTGAAAAGGGATTGTAAATAAAATTACACTTCAAAAATTCCAGGCTCCAGATTATAAGAACTGGAAATTGATTTCTTCTTCTATGGTTACGCTGCACCAGCACCATTTCTTTCTTACACTTTGGCTAATACTCTTTATTTTTTACATTTTATATCCTTTCTAAAACCCTGTCACACCCAGTGAGGGCTGAAAACTGCGGTGTTGCTGTATTTTATAGCATGCAAATATATATACACACAGAAAAAGAACAAATTAATAAATTTGTTTCAAGGAGTAACCAAGTCAAACCTGGATATTCAGAGACCGGGAACATTTGTTTCATGTCGGTGGTTTATTGTAAGAATTTACAGATTTCTGAGGCTTTACCCCCTTTTCACAAAATAACAGGCTTGTCTCGTTAACACAGACACGGGCAGGTTAAACCATGTGCTCAGATGAGCTCTTCTTCACCTGTAAGGAGAATTGAAACAAATTAAAACCCTTTTACTTATTTATTATTATTATTTTCTAATTGAAAACTTCTATCTCCTTCAACTTGACTACTTCAACTCACTAATACTCCTTACCCCCACCCCCAAACTCTTTTATCAATAAGTCTACTTTACCTTGGAAGTTTTAAGTTTTTAATCTACTTATTTTGCTAGAGAAATCTCTTTAGCTACAACCTCCCGTTACAGCCAGTTTTAAGTCATTGCGCAAGGTCAAGATACTATGAAAAAGTTAAAACTGCAAACAAATCAAATAATCTAAAAAAATCCACCACAAAACCACAGAAAATTAAATCAGCTGTGGATGTGTGCTGTTCATGGACTTATTTTGCTTAAAATTATTGATACTTAAGAACTTTTTGTTCAGATTCAAACTAAGAACGGGCAGTTTCCCAGCTCTTTGGGAGGATAAGTCTGTCTGACCAACTCCACCGAATTCCCATTTCCTCATTAGCACAGACAGTCTTGAAGTCAAATTCATTCTGAAACACGATCTCGTTTCTAGTTCATAACTTTACCTCTTGGATTTGGCTGAACCGCATTTTTCCCCCGATTAATCCCTGGTTACGGTATTACGAGAGAAAAACAGAACAAGCAAGTTAGGAAGCAGCAAATCATGCAAATTCAGGCAGAAATTTGTATTTATAACTGCAAATGTATTGTGAGGAGCACAATACAGCAGGGAAATACAATACAGTATCTATTCCAGGCAGTTTGTAAAAATCACACGATATTAAAACATGTATTTGCATCCCAGTATAGCACAATTATTTAGCTGCTCATTGTCATACACATCAGCTACACGGTTGCAACAGGTTTGTACCCTGCAGGAGACAGCTGCACACACCTTCTTCCTCAGGGAAATAAGCAAAATATTGAACTTAAAGTAAAATACACACAAAGAACATATAAATTCCCTCCTCCTTACAACCCCAGCCCCAAGCTCTCTCGGCTTCTGAGCACCACCACAGGCTCGTTTCTCCAAATGCTTTCAGCCACCTGAGTTGCTCTCCCCTCACCCAGCTATTACTGGGCTGTTTGAGCAGAGCAGGAGAAGCCCAGGTAGAATGGAAAAAGTGGGAAAACCCACTCAAAGCCAAAAACAAAAAAATCTGTTGAGGATAAAGATCTGTTTTACCAACTTTTTAACGCCAAACTTCACACTGGTTAGTTAGAACTGCGCAAGCTGAAAAATTTGGGAGTCACACCATAGAGTGCATTCCCTTGGGTTTTAGGGCCTACATGCCATAACATTCCCCTCTAACTGGACTGGAACAAGACATACAAGCACGACATGACTCCATAACAACTTCTATGGCACTTTTTTTTTTAATACAGGTACTCACAGAGCAGCAGCACCAGAGATGATCTCAATGAGCTCCTTGGTAATGACGGCTTGACGGGTACGGTTGAACGTCAAGGTCAGTTTGTCAATCATCTCAGCTAGAAAAAAAAAAAGAAGGTTGGGATTTAAACAGGTGATAACTATTCAAATGCAGATAAAGAGAAGCTGTATGGACAGAGTATCAACTAATCTTGTAAATCCACTGAAACGATCAAGAGACTTACTGCACTTTATGTTCTTCTCCCCTACAGATAACACTACTGGAAACTTGATGATTTGGCTTGAGGCACTAGTCAGACATCTGAAGAACAGCTGACAGACTAGCAAATACCACGGTATAACATCACTTACTTTAACATAACAGAACCACACATTATTTGCTTTTAAATCAGATTTCACTGTTAATTAACTACATTGGTATTTCCTTCAAGTTACTGTCATTCTGGCAAAGGGAACCAGATTTTTCCGATTTTTTTTTTTCTTTAAACATAGAAGGCATCACCTTTTTCTTTCACAGAATGGTATGGGGTTGGAAGGGACCTCTGAAGATCACCTGGTCCAACCCCTTGCCAAAGCAGGTCCGCTCAGAGCAGGTTGCACAGGAACTTGTCCAGGTGGATTCTGAATGCCTCCACAGACAGAGGCTCCACCACCTTTCCAGGCAGCCTGTTCCAGTGCTCTGGAACCTCTGAAGATGTTCCTCCTCATGTTTAGATGGAACTTCTTATGTTCAAGTTTGTGCCTATTTCATCTTATGCTCTCACTGGACACCAATGAAAAAAGACCATCCCCTTCCTCTTGACACGCACTCTTTAAGTATTTATAGGTGTTGATCAGATCTCCCCTCAGCCTTCTCTTCTCCAGACTAAAAAGACCCAAGTCCCTCAGCCTTTCCTGCTAAGAGAGATGCTCCAGGCCCCTCATCATCTTTGTGGTCTTCTGCTGTACCCTCTCCAGCGGTTCCCTGTCCTTCTTGAACTGGGGAGCCCAGAACTGGACACAGTACTCCAGATGGAGTAGAGGGGCAGGATGACCTCCCTTTCAAGACAGCAAAGTGCCAGATCTACAGTTCCAGGTCGCCCAAAACCTGCACATCTCATCAGCTTTTTTCAGTCACCAGTAACCTTTGTGCAACACCACCCTCTCAGGACTGAAGTCTCACCACCCACACTTGGAAATATCAGCTGTGTCCTGCTAATGCCAGCTGCAGGCTCTGTCACTTTGGACACTTTCCAAGGAATACTTGCATATTCTCAACTCGTTTTGTGACAGGCGGTAACGTATTTAATCATTGTTTCAGCTTCCTCACCTTTAAATCAGAGCAGTAGTAATTATATTTGTCTCACAAGGAGGTACAGGGTTATAAAAATTTCAGAAATCCGCAGACCAGCTACATGAGAAGAGTGTGAAGAATATTTGGCCATTACAAGATTAGTTTAGTATTTCATATTCTTATTAAATAATCTGTTCTTTCACTTCCAGTTACCCAGTTTCGCTTCTTATACACTTGACAGTGATCCCTCCTTATAGAGGCTCACACGTTCAGAGAGAATCATAGANGGAATCCCAGTTGAACCAGCTCAAAACCAACCAGACTCAAAATGGAATTTAGAGAGAAAACAGCTCATTTCTTATAATTTTGGGTGTTACAAAAAGAGAATTAAGTACTTTCATGCTAAACCACCAAATGTTTTGGGAAACCCAGAGCAGACTTACAAGCATTCTTGCTAGCGTTGTCCATAGCGGTCATCCTAGCACTCTGCTCACTGGTGGTGGACTCTTTCAGGGAGTAGTACAGAATATTTGCGAGTGTAAATTCCTGGTAGTTTCTCAGCACATCAGCATCAATATCATCATAGATACTTAGGCTTTCTGTAAAATAGGAAAGAGCAGACTTAGACACATCCAGGACACATGCTTTCTAGTAAAATAATACAAGGCCTTGTGAAAGACTAGACTAGTCTGTTTCTGAACTTCAGGCAGTGCAGAGGGATTTTCTCTATGTATTGTGTGTACTCTCATAACAGAATTTTAAGTAGCAAAAAGATTTAAGTATTTTACATCTTTACATTCATTCAATTTAACACTAGGAAAGTCAGATTCTGACCAAGGCAAAATACATTATTGGCATATTATGTTTACCCAGACCATTCAATGCTGAAAACATTGGAACCAACAGTTTTGCTCATGCACAATTCTTGCTTGAGAGAGAACGTAAAAGAACTCATAGAATCATAGAATGGTCAGAGTTGGAAAGGACCTTGAAGATCATCAAGTTCCAACCCCCCTGCCATGGGCAGAGACACCTCCCACTAGATCAGGTTGCTCAAAGCCCCATCCAGCCTGGCCTTCAACACTTCCAGGGATGGGGTGGCCACAACTTCTCTGGGTAACCTGTTCTACCCTCACAGTAAAGAATTTCTTCCTAATATCTAATCTAAATCTCCCCTCTTTCAGTTTAAATCCATTATCCCTCCTCCTGTCACAACACTCCCTGATCAAGAGTCCCTCCCCATCTCTCCTGTAGGACCCCCTCAGGTATTAGAAGGCTGTTACAAGGTCACCCCAAACCCCAAAATCAGTATGACCTTTCTTTTTAACCTCCCTGCCCCACAGCACCTTGGCAGGTCAGCCTTGGACTGCCAAAATAACACAGCCTGGTAAACTTATGACACATAACAGTGTAATAAGATGTTTGAATACCATATACCCATATTCAGAGTACTTTTTCTGGGATTTATCACTTCACGTATCTAGTGGTTTCTAGTTCCCTACTTACCAGAACCAGCAACTGTTTCAAGAGAGAAGATTGGTTTTTCATCGGTCTTGTAGGAGATGACAGACCTGTATAAAAAGAGCATAACAGGGGTAGCTGAAATGAAAAGACTAGACTGAGTGTTTAAAATCCAACTAGAATAGCAGACTCCTAGCTTTCCAAAACCACAAGGTTTTGTGATCTCTTCTTCCTGATGAAGAGATCTCAGATACCACATGGACATACCAGTTCACTGACTGTAAATAAAACAGCACCAACTCTACCAGTAATAAGACAATTCCAACAACAGCTATTAATAAAAACCCAAAACAACGGTTCTTCACACACAACAAATGTACTCACTCCTCAAGAAATAAAGTAAATGTGACAATTCAGTTTTCTTATTACTTTATCAAGCCAATGTGCTGCTTGGAGCCTTCTATCCACTATTTTTCCAGAGTAGTTTCAGTTTAGTCTTACCTGAACCGATTGTAGATGACAGAGCCTTCATCGAACTCATACCCAGAGTTTAACAGCTCTAAAGCAATGATTGAAGCATCTCCAAAGCTCGGAGGTCTCCGTCCCACCTCTTTGAATGTCATCAGGAAGTAATTGCCATGTGTCCTGCAGGAACATCAAATCTGTGTTAGAACTTAGGGCAGCAAGACTTACTTACAAGTGTAATTTACTTCTGCTCAGAACCAAACATTTTATTGAATTAGGGTCTGAGACAAATTTTGCTTCCCGCCCATCCAGTTAAATTATGATTCATGATAAACACACACTTATAACAGCACCAGAGCTGCCATTTGAAGCTTTGAATAGAAGCTTTCATGCTTCTATTTCAAAAATATAATAGCACTGTGCAGCATTTTCACAAATATCCAGATAACCAAAACCCCTTTTAGCATATTTGCACATTATTTTTTTTTTTAAGGAACTTGAATTTAACACAGTTCCATTAAATGCAATTTCCTGTGAATGCCACACAGCTTTCTGAACCATTCTATGATTCTACTACAGAAAAACCAAATCAAACCCGTTGGGGATTTGAGTTTTGGGAGCCATCCTTTTTACCTCTGGAGCAGGCCTCTGATCTTGTCACCTACTCCAACCACCATCACTTCTTTCCCCGCGTTTGAGAGGTTGGTAATCTCATTCTTCATGGTTTTAGCAATAGAGGTGTGGATAGCACCACAAAGACCTCTATCAGAGGACACACCAATAATGAGGTGCTTCTTCTTGTCCTCAGGTGCCTTTATTTCTGCTTTCTCATAGAGAGCTACAAAAAAAGAAAAAAAAAAAAGATGGGTAAGTTATTCAAGGGTGCCAAGAAGCAAATAGGTCGTATCAAAATACTTCTGACTTATTCTAACTAAAATAATTTCTAGAGGGGTTCCAAATCTCAGCCAGATGAATTTTAACCAGGAGGTTTGGCAGTAGCTGTAGATGTTACAGAGATAAGACAGAATTGCATTAACAGGCAGAAGTAGGCCAGGAATTCTGAACTGTGTGTTTTATGTCTAACAAAACCAACCATGCAACCACATAAAGTTTAAAAAATAGTCAGAAATCATAATGAATATCACATTAGAACTCTTAAAAATCACTTTCCATAAACCATTTGTAATGAAAACTCAAGGTGGCCTAGAGATGCAAATTCTTTTGGAAAAAAACCCAAACTATTGAAAGGTTAAAAAAGTCTAGGCATTTTGTCCCCAAGATGAGAGCCTTTCTCTTCTCTTCTCACATCACACAGCACAAGTCTTCTCTCACCTAGTGCTCCTGTTCCATAGATTCTTGCAGGCTTCAGCTCCCTCTCAGCTCTTGCGTATTTTGCCGCCGAAACCATCTTCATGGACTTTGTAATTTTCTGAATGTTCTTGATGGACTTCAAGCGCCTGGTAACTACAAGGTTAACAGTAGAAGGTCATGGGCTGTACTGGGCATAACGATCAAAACCAACCAATAAAATGCTAGTTACAGCCATCCAAAAATATCTTGCCAAGTTCCTCAAAGAACAATAAATAAATAAACAAAAAAATCCTCATAAAAAACCTTAGTATTTGTAGTAATAAAATATTAAGAGTAGTAACCTGGCTTACCCAAATGCATCTCTACAATAGTTATGATTTTTTCCTCCAGACATAACATATATTTATTATTTAGCCCAACAGAAGATCCATCTACGGTTCTCTTTTCTTTCATTTCTATGTGTTTGACAAACACATCATTTAAGGTATACTGTCATTTTTCCCAGATGACAAGGAGAGGAAACAAAGAAAAAAGACCTCATAGTATGAAGACACCAAATATACTTCCTCGTCTCTTTAGACCATAGCAAAATGAGATTGATAAAAATACTGGCCTCAAAAACCCCAAAACGGGTGTGCTATAGACAAGCACAATTCCAAAGCAATATCCCTGTATAAGAACTTATGAGGAATGTCTTAAATACGCATTATCAAAGTGAAACCATTCAGTCAACCTCTTCACTGCTCAATATAGAATAAACACACAGGGAAACAAACATAACAGAAAATAAATTAATCCTTAAAGATGAGCAAAAGTATGGTTTAGCACACTTGATAAGAGTTATTTTTAAAATATGTTTGAGTAAAACTATATTGGTTTGCTGGAATAACCTCTAACTTAGTGCTGAAACCATTGTAAGCAATGCCTTTTCTGAAGAAGACATGTTTAAGATAAGAAATGCTGGAAGCTCACTTATCAATGTTATGGTGTATCACAATCAACTCATCCAAAGTGGCCTAACCAAAATTATATTTCAACATGTGGTCTTCCTGCAACACTTTCCCCTCTCTCAAAAGCAAACAAGACCAGTACTTACTGTCTTTTAGGGTTGCCATATTCCTGACTTGGCCCCTGAAAACGAATGCAGGAGAAATTAGAGTGGTTCACTCGTCCTCCAGCAAACCAACACTGTCAAGGGCAGGTCCCTTTCAGAGGGATGGGGATTTAAGAATTGCTGTTTCTTCAAAAGCCTCTGTAGCAGGGACAAGCCACTCTAAACCATGCCTTGTATCCAGACCCGCCCCCTTCTCCTTATGTCCTGTGACACTATACATCACTTAATACATTATCCACTGCCTTAGATAAAGGCACAATATCAAGGAAGGCCAGACATCAGAAGGGTTCAACTTTCAAAAAAAACATTGTTGTTTTTTAAAAGCTACTAAAATGAAGGCGAGGAGGCTGCAGCAATTCCTGACAAGAGCAGGGTCTCCTTGCACCACCTGTGTCCTTTTTCCTCCTCTCACCTCATCCATTTCACCCTTGTTCCCTCTCACCAAGTGCCCTTTCTCTACCAGCTCCCGTCCTCACCTCACACCCACCCAAGGGCAAGAGGGAACAGCCTCAAGTTGCACCAGGAGAGGTTCAGATTGGATATTAGGAAAAAAAATAATTCTATACTGAACTGGTTGTCAAGCATTGGAACGGCCTGCCCAGGGAAGCACTTGAATCACCATCCCTGGAGGTATTTAAAATCCAGGTAGACGTGGTGTTTTTCATAGAATGGTTAGAGTTGGAAGGGACCTTCAAGATCATCAAGTTCCAAGCCCCCTGCCATGGGCAGGGACACAGGGACCAGGTTGCTCAAAGCTCCATCCAGCCTGGCCTTGAACCCTTCCAGGGATGGGGCATCCACAGCTTCTCTGGGCAAATGGTTGGACTCGATGATCTGAAAGGTCCCTCCAACCCAGATAATTCTATTCTTCACCACCCCTGACAGGACGGAACCTCTGTCCCCTGCAGGTCACCGCCATGCTCCCAGCAGGCCTCTTCCCCTCAGCCTCACCATCCCCGCTCCCCCAGCCCACACCAGACCCCACAGCACCCCAGGGCCCACCGGGGAGTCCTCCCCGCCACGGCAGGCCACCACACGGCTGAGGGGCGGAACGGTCAACCCCTCAGACCCCCGAGGACGGTCACCCCCTCAAAACCCCCAGGGGCGCTCCCAGCCGCCGCATCGCTGCCTCCCCCCACCGGGCCGCCTTCCCCGCTCCACACAGGACCCCTCCCGATCAGGACCCTCTTTTTTATTACCATTGCGGCTGGTAAAGGGCGACGGTAACCCCCCGGGCGAACATGGCGGCGCCTCCACCACAGCCCCGCTGAAGGTCAGCGCGCCCGCACCGCGCATGCCCGGGGCAAGGGGCAGGGATTCGGGAAGAGGTTCCGGGGCGGCGGTGGCGGAGTCTGAGGGAACCGGGTCGGGGCCTGTTTGAGAGGGAGCGTTGTTTTCACCATGGGGAAGTCGGATTTCCTCAGCCCCAAGGCCATCGCCAACCGCATCAAGTCCAAGGGGCTGCAGAAGCTGCGCTGGTACTGCCAGATGTGCCAGAAGCAGTGCCGCGATGAGGTAAGGCCGCCCGGGCCTGTGGCCGGTGAGAACGGCCAGGCCTCGGTCCCTCAGGGAGGGAGGACGGTTCGTCCGTGAGGGGCCCTGACTCCCTTGTAGGGAAGCACAGGCCCCTAAGTGGTGGTGGTTCTCCTGGGGTACACAGGAGGGTCAGATCCCAGCTGTTGGGATCCTCTTATGGGGGTTCCGATCCCAATAAGCGTCGTTATTACCATTGAGGGGGATATTACCCGCGGAGGGGCTCTGCTTGTCCTTGTTGGGTTTTCCGATCTTCTCGGTGAGGGCTAAGATCACCTTAAAGGGTATGTGGACTCACAAGCTTGTAGGATTCCCCAGGTCTGTTTGTGGGAGGTCCCACAGACTGATCACAGTCTGTGTCACCACCCCTCCTTACTCACATTTGGTGTCAGCGTTGGGTCAGGAAGGAGCCAGCAAACATTTTCAGTGCTCTTGCATGAGCACCTGGATGGGTCCTGCGTGTACCTGGGTGGTACCACCACTGTCCCATTCCACGAGGAATAAAGAGGGCTGCTGGAATGTCCTGTCTCGCAACCCCTTTCAGTTTGTTTTAAGGCTCTTGGCCTCATGAAGAGTTCTGTTCCTGGCTTGCCCACTCAGGAGGAACAAGCACCCCATGTAGGCTGTGGCTGAGATCAGGTGTTTTCTGTGGAGCCTTCAAGAAATTTCACTTATAGAACATTTTTAACTCTTTTGCTGTGTGAGTGTTGCAAGTTGAGACAGAGTATTTATTTGTATTTTATAGAATGGCTTCAAATGTCATTGCATGTCTGAGTCCCACCAGAGGCAATTGCTGCTAGCTTCTGAAAATCCTCAGCAATTCATGGATTACTTTTCTGAGTAAGTTTGCTGTATTTTATGTTTGCTGTATTGAAAACCCAGGTCATCATTCCTGCATCCCATCTGTGCACCTATACCTCACAGGGCCACTCATGTCCCACTGAAGATGTTTTATTCTGATAGGTTTTAGTTGTAGCTCTTTTTTTTAAATGGCAATTTAACATGTTGGTTATGTCACTTTGAACACACGTAAGAGATTTCCAAGAATCATGATGTTTAATCAAATTTGACAGTTTTGTCCTGTATCTGAGTCTTGGTTTAAGTTGCTGTATGTTACAAAGAGCGTCACCGATCTGCCCCAGTGCAGTCACTGCCACACGCACAGGTACAAAGAGTGAAAAGAACCACTACAGAGAGATAACAAGTCAAGGGTGGGACTCACATCCCACAGTGTCCCCCAGTCCTTTGTCCAGCTGTTCTGCGTGACAGCTGGGTTGACTGGAGGCATCTTCAGCATGAGCCTGATGCCAGGCTTTACACTGGAGCCTGTGAATTAGCAGTGAGATGAGTGATCAGTTGTCCCAGTCTCTCACCCTTCCTTTGTCCTGCCCTGTGTGTTGTGTCAGGCAACCTGGGAAAATACCTGGTAATGAAATACCATCAATTAGTGGGAAGTGTTTAGATTTCCTTCTTTCCATTTTATCTCTTTGAAAGGGTATTATGCCTTTGAAGATTTAACTTGTGATAAATTGTTTTTCTTTGTACATACTGCATTTAATGCTACTTTACTGCAAAAAGGAAATGAGTGTGTCTGAATTTCATTAGGCTCAGTTCAAAAGAATACTTATTTTTATACTGCAGATATTTCATTGTTAATGACAATAGAAAATTGCTTTGTAATCATTCAAGTTCTACTAAAATATTTCTTTTTTTCCCCCGAGGGAATTCCGAAATGATTTCCTAGAACTGCTGAGGAGGCGATTTGGTAAATATTTTACTCTTTGTTTGCTTGTTTGTTTTTAATGACTTTTATTAGTTCAGTGCAAGAAGTTTTCATAGAATCATAGAATTGTCTGGGTTGGAAGGGACCTTTAAGAGAGTGATAAGGTCACCCCTCAGCCTCCTCCAGGCTGAACACCCCCAGCTCCCTCAGCCTCCTCGTAAGACTTACCAGTCCCATCACCAGCTTTGTTACTCTTCTGTGGACCTGCTCCAACCTTGCAATGTCTTTTTGTGGTGAGGGGCCCAAAACTGAACACAGTACTCCAGGTGGGGCCTTACCAGTTCCAAGGAGAGGGAGATGATCACCTCCTGAGTCCTATTTACCATGCTGTTCCTGATCCAGATCAGGATGCTGGTGGCCTTCTTGGCCACCTGGGCACACTGCTGGCTGGTGTTCAGCCAACGGTTGACCAACACCCCCAGGTCTTTTTCTGCCAGGCAGCTCCAGCCACTCTGCCTCAAGCTTGTAGGGCTGCATGGGGTTGTTTTCGTTGCTTTCTCTGAGGTCCCATATTTATGTTTAATAATAATAATAATTCTGTATTTCAGGAACAAAGAGAGTCCACAATAACATCGTGTACAATGAATATATCAGTCATCGAGAACACATACACATGAACGCCACGCAGTGGGAAACACTGACTGATTTTACTAAATGGCTGGGGAGAGAAGGTAAGTGGGGCGGCTCAGGGTTGGAAAGTTTTAAAATTATTGGGGAGTTGTGTTGCTGATAAGTGGTCAGTAAACATTTATGTTAATTCACCCATTTCCCTTTTTTTTTCCTTCCCCTCTGCTCCTGTGTATACATTAACAGATGTCTGAACAGATTTCTGTGCTGTTAGGAATTTGATTATGGAAAAGCAAAAGTCTGAGATAAATGCATCAGTCACGAGCCTTTGTTTAACCTGTTGGTCTATATTTACGGGAGGTACTGCTAAATTCTAAATCAGCTTCCAACAGTTACCATTTAAAAATTAAAACCTATGATGGAACATTTCTGATGACAACAGAGTCTTTCCATGTTTAAGGTGACAAGAAGTGAGCAGTTGTTTTCATCCTTGGTAGTTTTGTGCTCAGTGGGAGGAAGAGAGATCAAACAGCACCGTGGTGTGTGCTTTATTATAGGGAACATAGACTGTGAAAATGCTCTTGATCTTTTCTTTGTCCCTTGCTTGCTTTTGTGAGCATGAATCTTACTTCATCTTACCTTGACTTTTTAGGTCTTTGCAAGGTTGATGAGACTCCAAAAGGCTGGTATATCCAATATATCGATAGGGACCCGGAGACTATTCGCAGGCAACAAGAACAAGAGAGGAAAAAGAAACAGGACCTGGATGATGAAGAAAAAACAGCTAAATTCATTGAACAGCAAGTTAGAAGAGGTTTGGAGGGGAAAGAACTGGTGAGGGAAATTGCACTGTATGTCAACTTTCAGCTTGAAACCCCTCTTGGTTAAGTTCACGGTTAATTGGATGCTGCTGGGATCCTTGCACTGGTGTTTCCTTTGCAGTCAGTTGGAAGGTGATGAGTAAGCTTCATGCTTCAGGTTACAAGCTCATCACCAGTTCAAACTGGGGAGCATTGGGTATGTTTAGCTGCATTTCTGCTCTTTTCCAAGCCACAAGGAATAGTCTCCCAAATGCTTCTAATAGCATAAGAGCAGCCGTGACTAAGTTGCTTCTGTTACGTTTCCTTGACAAACCAACTGGCTGGTGGTTTTTACAGCTGATGAACATCAAGTTCCTCTATGGAATCACAATTTCAAAAAATAAATAAATAAGAGAAACTAGAGGTTTCACCTCCTTTTAGATTTGATGTGATTTTGAAAGCTACTAGAATTGTATCCTGTGCCCCCAGTGTCTGATCCTGGCCATTCCAGACTCGGATTTAGATTGTCTTCTTCCAAAGTTGAATGACCACATCTGTTTACATATATTCTGATTTTTCTGCTATACAGGTTTCTTTGATTATAACCCACTCTGGAGGAAAACTTGGAATTACTTTGTACCTGGCTTGCTTTAGTACTAGAGGAGTAATAATTAATGCTCTTCAAGTGATTAGTGATTTAAAAATCACGCTTGAATTTAGGAAGGGAGAGTAAACGACACAGGAACCAGCATGATGTGTCTTCATTTATGGTGTTTCACAACTTTTAGGGTTGCAAATAAGAAGTGCCTTGTGCAGGGGGGAAGCAGAGGGGAGGTGTAATGAAATCCACGTAGTGAAAAGTTTTGTTTTGATTGTGCTGGTGTGGTATTTGGGATCTGTTTATTTGGTGGTATTCCGTGACCTCCATACACATTGGTGCCTGAGACTGGAACCTCCCGTTTGATCCTGGCTATTTCTAGGCGCATTTAAATGCTGTTGTAAACAATTATCCTTTTTCTTAATTTGAAACTAATTGAAATGTAAGTGGTCTGAGCCTTCAGTGCTAAAAATTTGGAAAGATTCCAGAATTTCCTTCTTTGAGTTATCATTCTGTCCAGAAACTGGTCTAATCACGCTGGGAACTGCTACAGTAAGGCCACTTTCCTTTCGTGCTGGGATCAAGCAAGTTCAGGCAGCATCTCTGTCGAGAGTTGTTAACTAGGGAATTTTGCACAGGAGGCTGTAATGAGATAATGTGTTCAATTTATAATCTTCTTATAAATCAAGCCAGGTGGAATATTACAGTGACTTGTAATAATCTTGCAGTGGGCTGTAAAACGGAGCTAATCAATGATCACCAAAAAATGCTATCTTGGCTCAGTTTTCTGTTTGACTCTTGAAGTGTGTTTTGTGGGTTTTTTGGCAGGAACAGCCGGTCTATACTGAACTGAACAGAGAAAATGAAGAAGAAAAAGGTAACCAGATTTCAATATATGCAATTTTCTAGAACCTACTGAAGCTGATGTTGTGATTAAAACAAGATGAGTGCTGAGGACTCCTCGGTGCTTCACAAAGTGCTTTAAGATCAATTATGTGTTTGAATTAATTTATTTTAAAAGCTGAACCAAAACATAGATTAATAAAGATGTTTGAATTTATGATCTTTTCCATATACAGATTTTAAAAATTGTAACATCCTTCAATGCAGTTATATTTAAAGATAGAAATAGAGTAATGTCTTTTTATTTTTTAGTTGCATTTAATTTAAACAAAGGAGCAAGTACTTCAATAGCAGCATCTTCCAAAACAAGGTGAGACAAGAATTTAAGGGCAACCCTTTCTGTTGCGGTGACAATGACGATGGTGTTTGTGTGGGCAGGAAGATGTATCTTGTCCTAAAATATTTGGAGTGTTAAGGAGGGGACACTGGGTGACTTCATGGTTCCTTTTTGTATTTAAAATGGATGAAAATGAGTGTATCTTGAATGTGTGCTGTGAGGAGCTTTCTTGAATTCACTGAGGTTTGTGGCGGATGCCCTTGAAGCAGTGGGCAGTTACAGGTTCCTCTGAGAAGAAGCCCTTAAGTGAAAAGGTGGCTGAGGGATGCAGTCAGCATCTGAAGTGAATGCCACCTAGTCCCACTGCCCGCTGTGAATGGGTACTCGTGACTTGTTAATTTTGGTTCCTAAAAGCCTTGATTGCCTGTCTAATTGGAGGTAATACTTCCTCTGATCATCACTTAGGTGGCTGAATCTACCTGATGTAAGTCTTTCTCAAGCTCATACTTTTAATTGTCATTGCATAACCAGGAGCAATGCAGGAAAGAAGGGATCAGTAATGCGAATGTCTTTTAGGAAGAAGTTCTTTCCTGTGAGGGTGGTGAGGCACTGGAACAGGTTGCACAGGGAAGTTGTTGATGCCCCATCCCTGGAAGTGTTTAAGGCCAGGCTGGATGGAGCTTTGAGCAACCTGCTCTAGGGAGAGGTGTCCCTGCCCATGGCAGGGGGGTTGGAACTTGATGATCTTTAAGGTCCCTTCCAACTCTAACCATTCTATGATTCTATGAAATGATAGTGACTTACAGCAGTCTATGAAACTGTTTGATGAGCAGTACATCTTTTCCTGGGAGACGATATTGTAATTAAACATACTACGGGTAAAACAAAAGTTTCCCTCTCATCACAAGCTCAGCTCTTAGATAAGGTATCTGATGGGAGATATGCCAGGCAGAAAGTGAGACAATAAAGTAGTTCTTTACAATAATAAATACAGATTTCAGGCTTTGAGGGAAAAAAGTTATCCCAGAGCATTGATTTGTGCGTAAGAGGAGCCTGAAACTTAATTCAGGCACTCACTTGAATAGTTTCAGTGGGGAATACTTAAGGTCTTTGCTGAAATTTGTCAAAATGTGAAATCATACATCAAGTAGTCTAATTTTTTTCACAGCATGTGAGAGACTTGTCTATTAACTTTGTAATGGTGGTGTAGAAGCAAAATTAGGATACCCATTTCATGGTAAAGTGATAGGGTTGTGGTTTGTGTGTCACTGGTGTGTTGTATATGGCAACTGCTGCCCTGTGTCAGTGTAAAGGTGTGTTCTGCAGCTGGGGGCTGTTGCTGAGGACCAGTTTAGTTCAACCCAATGCCCAGTGCACCTGCAGTGGGACTTCCTGGCTTCCCACCTTATGTAGCACAAGCTACAGAAACCTGGCACTTGTATTTCCTGGGCTGGGTGCAGAAATGGAACCAGGAGATCGTAGGTGGTGGATGGTAGAGTTTGAGGGCCTGGGGTTACTGGTAGTTGGGTATGAAGGTGGAGTTGGAGCCCTGATGAGAAGGGGAGTGAGAAGGGAGGTGTGCCTTCCCTTGAAGGTCTGTGGGGCTGACATGAAGCTAGGAGTCACCACTGGCTCTGCGGGCATGGCTGCTGGTGTTCAGGATTCATCTAAGACAAACACTCAAGACAGGAGGAACTGCCCTTGAGCAAACTGGGTGCCCAGAGCTTACTTTTCCCCCCTCAAGAACTTATATCCTCAAATTCCTGCTTACCTCACTCAGTGGACAAGTAAGATTAGAATTACTTCTAATTAGGTAATGAGCAGAAGCTCTTGCCTAGGTCACTGATTCCTGCCCACTGTATTTTAAGTGTACCAGTGTACAGTCCTGTCTGTGTACTGGTCAGCCCCCATTGTACAAAATCAAGGTCTCTCCAGCCCTATAAACCTGAGGGACATTCCTTCAAAACTTGTTTGCTCTGATGGTTAGAACTTTGTAATGTCCTGGGTAAACGTTGACACGGCCAGTTATGCCAGTTGCTCATGTGTTGATATGGGCATTTAACAGAAATAGTTATTTTTCTCCCTGGTGTTTGCTTGCTCAATGTATTTGTAGAGAACAGTTTCAGCCTCTCGGCCTTCACTGTGCTGCACGAGCAGGCTTAGATGGTGGTGGCCTCATATCCCCGTTTCCATAATCCTTGTCCTTATTCCAGTTTCAGCTAATCTTGAACAGGGGAGCTGATGGAATGTGTGCGTGCTGATGCAAGGCACTAAGGCTTGTCTGTCTCGATGCCTCCTAGGATTGCATTTGACTCTTTCATGGCTGGTCCCTGCTGGTGGCTCTCACCTCTGATTACAGCCAGGCCCCTTTCTGCTTTTGTTGTTCTTAAACAGCCCCCAGTAGACAGAAGGTGATCAGAGGAAACTTTTCCAAAGTGTGTGTGAGCTTGCATAAAGTGCTGTTGGATTTTGTCTTTTTTGACATGGTTTTCAAGGTAAACCAGTTCCTTCTAGCATCCAGTTCTTTCTCATGTCCTCCACATTAAATGCCACGTCTCATCAGCGTTGGTGGCCTCTCCCTTTTTGTCCCAGGACCCTTAATGAATATGTTCCATAAGATTTGCTTTAGCATTGACACCCAGGAATCCCTCAGTAACCTCACAGGCAGATGTGTTTTCCTTCTTAAATGCAGGCGCTGCAGTTGGTGTGCTTTAATTGTATAAGATTGTATTACAAGTACTTGCTGTTGGATTTGTGATTTAATGTGCTTTTTCTTCTAGAACTCTTGCTATGGAGATTATCCAGCCTTTCTGTGAAATACAATTATTTTTCTCTCAATTTTGTTTCTACTGCCTTTTCTGTATCTTCATTCCCTTTGTTGGTGTTTTGAACGTCCTCACCACAGGCAAAACACACGATTTGCTGTAAGGCCATACAAATACCACCTTGCTGTCCACCTCACAGCAGTCTTCATCTTCCTGGATGAAAGAACACTTAAATTTTTTTACTGCTTTCAAATGTCCTTTATAAAAATGACTTAACTCAAGCTGCCTTTAGGTAGTTCTCACTTTACGTAGATGTTCCCTGATCCCTGAGAAAGTAGCTTTTTTGTGTTGATTGCTCTTTTCTTTCAAAACTCGTAGGCTGTTTGCCTATTTTGCATATGATTGTGAAGATGGTGTATATTTGCTGGATGTGGAGCCCTTTTCTGCAGATTCCTGTGTATTTTCTCCCTCCAGTGGATAGGTTTAGTGTCTCTGGAAGGAGTTCTAGATGTCTACTGTATTTGAGGGTTGCTCTGTCCAAGTGGCTTCTCTAAAGCCACAAGTTTGTCCTTTCAAATTTGAAAATCTCATTTGCAGACCTGCTTTTGTCTTCTCCACTGAACTCCATGATGAATTCTTTGCTTTTGCACTGGTGAACCCATCGTTAGGTTGTTTTCCTTCTGCTGGACTCCTAGCAGCCAACGTCAGTGGACATGGAGTTTACACCTTGAGGAGATCAGTTCTAGCTGCCAAATGCAATCCTAGAGAATGAATTTATGCAGGCTCTGGAAAGTGACTTGCACAACTGAAATTAAATAGTCCTTTTTTTGGACAACCAGCTCTTCAAATGCGTCTTGGTAGAGGAGACAATTTAAGGTCTGCTGTGAAAACACCATCTTACTCTTCCAGCAGTGTCCTTGGGCCGAGTGCACTGAAGATGGTGGAAGGGGCAGTTAAAAGAAAAGAATCAGCTCAGACCTCTGGTCAATCCAAAGAGAAAAAGAAGAAATCTGCACTGGATGAGATTATGGAGGTAATAATCATGCAGGATCTGTATCTTTATAACCCCAGTTCCTATGACTATGTCCACTTTACCAGAACATCCCTTTGAAGTGACATCAGACCTTCAGTTCATGTGAAATTCAGACTTGTGTATCTTAGGAAGCAAAATGATTCCAGTTCCCCCTTTAAAACTGGTTTCTCCTGCTTATCTGTGCCTATTCCTCAGACGACTGAGATGTTAGAAGTAAAAGAATACAGATTTTTGGAAGAGAAGAAAATATTTAGAAACACTTCACAAAAACAAATATAAATCTTCATCATTTTGTCATGGATTCCCGGATCTCCTCAGTTTGATTTTTATGCACCAAGCACACACTGACTTACCCTTATTTAGGGTTTTGTGTGTTTTTTTTTATTCCTCACTTGATGTGGGCCTGGAGAATTGGTTCAGCTTTTTAAAGGCGTGGGAAAACTGCAGTGAAAGGAGGAGGTAAATGGTGACTGTTTGTTGTTGTTCTGTAGCTCGAAGAGGAGAAGAAAAGAACAGCTCGAAGAGACTACTGGTTGCAGCCTGTAAGTGTCTTAAATATGATTATTATACCAAATACAACCAATTCAACATCTCTAAAGCTGCTATTGATTTGTATAAAGATCCAAAAGCAGATTCCCAACAAAATTCACTCTGATTATCCAAGCTGCCAAACGTGAAATATTACAGTATTTGGGAGGAATTACTCTTTGGATTGAGCATGATCTGGGGTCTGATGCGTCGTGTGCCTGATCTCAGATGGAGTGGAATTCTCTAATTAAAGATTTGGTACTGCCAGTCCCTACAGATCATGTTTAAATCATGATGCTACTTACAGCATCTTTCCTGAACCTTTCTACACGGTAGTAGATTTGCACAGAGGTGTAGAAGTCAACAACAGCCTTTGAGCTGAGAGACCTCATCTCAGCATCTACTTATTGCCTGGACTTCTAGATCAAGAAAGTCCTGCCCTTGTCCCTGTGTGGGTTGTCACATCATGTGCTGAAGTTGAGTGTGTCTGTATTTATTAGAAAGTCTTGAGAGATACTACTTTGAGGCAATAATTTGGGGAAAAAGTCAAGTTCTTGAATGAGGAGTTTTTACTATTGTTGCCTCCTGCACTGTGCTCCACAGTCTGTGGCTGGAGCCAGTGAGTGACCTGAGTGTGCGATTAGTTTGGATTGTGTAGGTTTTTTGTATATTTTGGGATTTGATATTTTTTTTATTTCTTCCTTTCGTATCTTCCAGGAAATCGTTGTAAAAATTGTAACAAAAAAACTTGGAGAGAAGTATCACAAGAAGAAGGCAGTCGTGAAGGTAAAGCGTGCCAATGGTTGGGTTCGTCTGTAATCGGGTAAATCTGGAATTTTGTTTCATTGTGCAGCTTGTTCAGCCTTAAATCAACACTGATGGGGGCTGAGATGTCATCTCTACTTTGCTGGGACTTAGTCTGGGCAGGGAGTGAATCTCTGAATTCGGTTAATGTTATTTACTCAGTGATTCTTAAGTACTGTTTTGTGCTGCATAGTTTGTCCCTATTAGCACACCCATCCTGAAGAGTAGTCACTTTATCGATGTGATATGACCAAGAGCAGTGCAGTTCTGTTTTAATCTCAGACTAATCAGTTTTACACTCATATTTAAGCTACAGGCTGCCTTTGAACAAGATCCTATTTGCTTCCAAAATCCTCAGGCTGTGAGCCTTGCTGTGTTGTCTGGAAGCACTTTCTTTTAGTCACTGCCAGGGAAATGAGGTTACAGAATCACAGAATGATATGGGGTTGAAAGGGACCTCTGGAGATCATCTAGTCCAACCCCCCTGCCAGAGCAGGGTCACCCAGAGCAGGTTACACAGGAACTTGTCCAGGTGGGTTTTGAATGTCTCCAGAGACAGAGACTCCACCACCTCTCTGGGCAGCCTGTTCCAGTGCTCTGCCACCCTCAAAGTAAAGAAGTTCCTTCTCATGTTTAGATAGAGCTTCCTGTGTTCAAGTCTGTGCCCGTATCCTCTTGTCCTGTCACTTGGCACCACTGAAAAAAGACTGGCCCCTTTCTCTTGACACCCACCTTTTAAGTATTTTGTTGTATTAGGTAGACCAAGACTCATCAATCTCTGGCAAGAGTGACAAAGATGACACCCAGGTGTGTTTCGAATGACCGACAAAATTGTATAGAGCTCATAATCACAGCTTTTTTGATGGACATCTGGGAGATTTATGAGTCCCAGTCTTCCAATGAGGTCTGAATATGAGAGGTGGAACATGGTTCATGCTGGATGTAAAGAAGATCAGTGACATTTTGTCTCATTGAGAGGTGACATCCTTGTTGTCACTGTGTGGCTTCCAGCCCTTAGCAGGAAAGAAGCCTCTAATTTACTCTCGGTCTTTGAGAGAATGGCTAAGATAGAATCACAAAATGGTTTGAGTTGGAAGGGACCTTGAAGATCATCAAGTTCCAACTCCCCTTGTCGTGGGCAGGAACACCTCTCACCAGACCAGGTTGCTCAAAGCCCCATCCAGCCTGGCCTTGAATGTCTGCAGGGATGGGGCATCGACAGCTTCTCTGGACAACCTGTTCCAGTGCCTCACCACACTCACAGCAAAGAATTTCTTTCTAGTCTATAATCTAAATCTCACCTATTTCAGTTTAAAACTATTACCCCTCATCCTATTGCTCCACTCCCTGATAAAGAGTCCCTCCCCGTCTCTCCTGTAGCTCCTTTAAGGACTGGAAGAGGCTCTAAGGTCTCCCTGGAGCCTTCTCTTCTCCAGACTGAACAACTCCAACTCCCTCAGCCTGTCCTTATAGCAGAGGTCCTCCAGCCCTCTGGTCATCTTTGCGATCCTCTGCTGGACTCATTTCAACAGGTCCATGTCCTTCCTCTGTTGAGTACTCCAAAGCTGGACATGGTACTCCAGGTGGGGTGTCACCAGAGTGGAGCAGAGGGGCAGAATCACGTCCCTCACCCTGCTTCTTTTGATGAAGGCCGGGATGCAGTTGGCTTTCTGGGCTGCCAGCGCATGTTGCTGATCGGGATAGTTGACCCAAAGGTTGACAGAACCTTCAGACAAGACTGACAGAATTAGTGGTCATTTAGGCCAGTCGTTGATGTGCAAGATGAGACCTTTTAATCTGGCCTTAACTTCAGAGTGGGGCCGGGCAGCAGCTTGTGAAAGCTGGATGCCTTTAGGAGAGCTCAGGAATCCTCGCTGCTTTTGAAACTGCTGAAGTGCAGACTCATGTTCCTGAGTTTGTTAATCCTGGAATGTAAATTTAGAGACTTTGAAAAATTCTTTTTCTGATTGGCCTCTGCCTTTCACAACAGGAAGTGATTGACAAATACACAGCAGTTGTGAAGATGATTGATTCTGGAGACAAACTGAAGCTTGATCAGACGCACCTAGAAACTGTAATACCAGCACCAGGTACAGCCGTTTTGTTGGTTTTCAGCTTAGCTGTCACTGCAAAACTTATATTTCAGTTATTTTAAACTGTAATTTATCCACTTGAAAATGCTGTTACAAGAGCCGTCTTGCTCTTGGGACAGCACTTTCTAAGTTACAGAATCACTGAATGATATGGGGTGGGAAGGGACCTCTGGAGATCTAGTCCAAACCCCCTGCCAAAGCAGATCCTCCTAGAGCACGTTGCACAGGGACTTGTCCACATGGATTTTGAGCGTCTCCATAGATGGAGACTCCACCACCTCTGGGCAGAGATCATTACCCTGATCATTTACCAAACATCCCCTCGGCACTTTCTAGGGAGCTATTACACTGCTTCTGCTTTGAGTCTCCCCAGTCCCTTCTTGTGAGAATTGGATTCTTTTCTGAGAAGACAGAAATGCTGCAGGAATTGGTTCATTTGACAAGATGAAAACATCTCTCTTCAGCTGCCAGGAAGCATTTCTGGGAGCCCCACAGAGCCCTCGCTCATATTAATCCTGTATCTTCCCCCCAAAGTCATGGCTCAGATTGCTGTGGGCGCTTGGCAAAGCTTAACCTCGTCTGCTCTTTGGTTCGCTGGTGTTTCCCTGGCTGGAACACACCAGTGTTTGTGTGTAGCATCTGACTAGCGTTTCAGGGAACGGTCAGGGTAACACTAAGAAGAACAATGTTGGTGTAAGGGGAAACAGGATGCGGGATTTTGGGATTCACAGACTTTTCAGCAGACCTGCCATGTTCTGCATCTCTGCAGCTGGTGAAGAGCTGGGCAACGGTGTCTATAAGTGCTCTTGTTGGTGAGCTCTGCCCATCCTTTCACTAAGACTAATGTCCAGGGAATGGGATGTGGGAGAAACAGCTTTGGCTTCTTCCCCTGATGTATTTTTAATTATTTTAATGGTTTCTACCTGTAGTATGAGCGTACTCTGGAGCAGTGAATGTGGGTGTGCTTTGGAAAGGGGCTGGAGCTGCTGGGAGAAACCTTCTCTCCCTCAGCTGTTGGTGGAGTCAAACGCAACTCATCAAAAGAAGTTGGGAGCCCCGTTGTGTAACTGCTTTCCTATTTCTCGTTTCAGGCAAGAAGGTGATGGTGTTAAATGGTGGTTACAGGGGAAATGAAGGCATTTTGGAATCGATCAACGAAAAGAGGTTTTCAGCAACAATAATCATCGACTCTGTAAGTACCAAACCCTGCAAGATCTCATTTCTGTAGAGTGCTCTTCATCTGTGCACTGGAGAGCATCCGTGGGGAAAGATGGTATCATTAATCCTGTCTTACAGGTGGGATTTAAGGTGTGCAAAGTGCTCTGGGCACCTCCTGCCTATTCCCAACCAGGAGGAAAACAGCCACATATTCCCCATAGCAGACCAGTGCGCTGCTGTTTGCCTTTAAAAAGGTGCCAGGATGCTGTATTTAGCAGGTTTTGAACTTGAAAGAGACTTGCAAACTGTATTGTGTGTTTATTTGGAACGTGGCTCTTGTTGTAGTGTTTAGTGGGGAGGTAAAAAATGTGAAATATGCAAGGAGGTGAATTTACTGCTGCCTTTTCCAGACTGAACTTGGGGCTTTATGTGCTTATTTGTTGTCTCATTCCTGGTTAACAATTACAACAATTGGTCTAGTGGGAGGTGTCCCTGCCCATGGCAGGGGGGTTGGAACGGGATGAGCTTTAAGATCCCTTCCAACTGTAACCATTCTATGGTGTTTACATCTAAGAAGTTTGTATTCAAATTAAATCTTTTACTATTTACAAGTTTCATGGTGTAATAATTCAAAACACCTGCTTATGTTTGCCCCAAAACTGCAAGGACTTAAACTTTAACTAATGCAAAAGGTATCTTGAAAGTTCTGGGACAGTGGTGAGATTAAAAATAAGGAAAGAAAAAGAAATTGTGTTGTGAGCAAATCCCAAAGCTGCACTTTTTTTGGATGTGTTCTGCTGTGTATCCCCTGTACAGCCTCTGGTGTGCAGTTACATGTGGGTTTTGGACAGAGAACTTAAACAGAAAAGTGGTTGTTGTGCTTTTATTGTCTGCAGCACTGAGTACAAACACTAATGGCTGTGATTTCCAGTGCTGGTCACTTTGGTTATGCTTTTTGAAAAATCATAGTCATAGAATTGTCTGGGTTGGAAGGGACCTTTGAGATCATCTAGTCCAACCAGCGACCTAACTCTGATAAAAAACCATCACTAAACCATGTCACTGAGCACTATATCAACCTGTCTTTTAAATATCTTCAGGGATGGTCCCTCAGCCACCTCCCTGGGCAGCCCATTCCAATGCTTGATAACCCTTTCAGCATAAAAATTTTTCCTGATATCCAATCTGAACCTCCCCAGGTGCAAGTGGAGGCCATTTCCTCTTGTTTTGTCACCTGTGATTTGGGAGAAGAGACCAACCTTCTTTCAGGTAGCTGTAGAGAGCGAGAAGGTCTCCTCAGCCTCCTCTTCTCCAGGCTGAACACCCCCAGCTCCCTCAGCCTCTCCTCACAAGACTTATTCTCCAGCCCCCTCACCAGCTTCGTTGCCCTTCTCTGGACCTGCTCCAGCCCCTCAATGTCTTTTTGTGGTGAGGGACCCAGAACTGGACACAGAACTCCAGATGGGGCCTCACAGTTCCAAGTAGAGGGGAACAATCCCCTCCTGAGTCCTACTCACCACGCTGTTCTTGGTCTGACCCAAAAGCAGGACCTAGCACGTGGCCTTGTTGAAAAATGTCTAAATATGGGGAGATTTCATACAGCCTCTTTAAACTGTCTTATTTTAAACTCCCTCTTGGGAATTCAACAAACAAACAAGTTTATACTTTGTTTCTAATAAGTTTCTACTTATTTTTTCTACTCTCTTATTCTCCAGGGGCCTCTAAAAGGACGCCGAGTTGAAGATATCCAGTATGAAGACATTTCCAAACTTGCCTGAGGCACTATTGCAGATCAGAGACAATTCTGGTTCTTGAAAACATCTTTCTGGCATCTTGCAGGCAGACACAAGACTCTACCATGTCAGGGTTTTAACTGTGTGTGTGTGTATGTATTTATAATGTATATAGAAATTAACCACAAGCAAACTGACTTTATTTAAAGATCACTATGGATTTGTGACATAAAGTGTTTGTGGAAACCTTATCGGTGGAAAAATTCAGCTGATTCTGTATGAAAGCTATGGGGATAGTATTTGCTTTGATTTCTTTTTGTAAAACATAGCACTGTTTTATTTTCTGAAGAACATTAGGAGTTCTGTAAGAGAGAGAATCGCCTACAAAGAGCTGCTTGAAACAGGCAGCGTGTGTGAGTTTGAACAACCCACTTCTCAATCCACAGCCAAAACTGAATTCCAGCTGCAGGAACAAGGAAAGGATTAGGAAAATGGCAGGAAGGTAATGCTGCTCCAAGGGATTATTTTCCTGGATTTTCTAACAGTGGTCTGGTTTATGTAGTGCTGTCACCGTTGTAGTTTTGGTTGGCACATCAGTAGCTGCAGAACCCAAGTCATCGTTCCTCCATCGTCTTGTTTGTCAGGGTTCCTGATAATGCTAAGGTAAAACTGAGCTTCACACGGACTCCAGGATGGATGGTGGGGTTTTGGCACAGCTGCAGTGTGTGCAGATACAAATTGGTTGACTTTTCTGGAGCCTTTTCCTTCTTTTGTGCTTCCATTGTTGCCATGTACGGGAGTCGGGTGACTCGTCCTAAAGGCTGTAACATTCCTTTTTTATTTTTTTAAAAAATAAATGTCACATTTTGTACAATGTTTAATTTCTAAGGCAGTTTAGGAATAAACATAAACTTTTCTTAGGTCAGTGTGTTTCTTATCAGCCCTTTACCCACCAGACAGCTGTTGGTTTATGGCCACCAAAGAGCCCAGTGAACTGCCCGGCTGGTTCACTGCCTGGTTTGCATAAAAAGAAAGGTACGGGTTGTCCCCAGGCAAAACACAAACTGTCCCCTGATGGTTGTGTGTCTCTGGGACCTATAGCCCCAATACCCTTCAGAGGAGGGCAGGGTGCTGTCTACTTATGTCAAAATTTAAAAGTTGAAGGGTGCTAGAGGCCAAAGTCACTGCTCCTTGTCCCTTTCTTTGCCTGAAAGGTTCACTCTCTGCTTGATTTGTGGTTTCCAGGGGACCCCTGCAGGAAAACGGGAAGAGTGCAGAGTTCAGTGAAAGCTTCTGTCTGGAGGAGCCTGAAATATCCTCGCACAGGACATCAGGTGGCTTTCCAGGGATCTCGGCCATAAGCACGAGTCAGAGTCGGGCAGTAACACGGTGTCTGAGGAATGGAGAGGTAGGAGGAAGGGAACTGCAGAGAGAAGATGCGCTTTTCTGTACTTCAGGCTCCTTGCGTAACCTGGATGGTGTGAACAGCTCTGCCCTTTCACAACAAAGAGGCACTGGGAGAGCAGAGGGATGTGGGAGAGTAATGAGGATCGTAACAGCTTCTGTATCACTGAGAATAATTACAGTTGACATTATGGATCCTGGAAAAAAAACCCCAAGAGTGAATGTAATAGATGTGTGAAGTTACAAATTGTGTGGACAAGAGCAGAGAATGATTATTCACTGCTTATATTCACATCCAAGCTGGGAAACATACAGTGGAATTACGGATTTGGGGATTTAAAAACATACTCAGCAGGTTTTTCTGGCTCCCCTAGAGCCCAGTTCAGTTGAGGAACTCGCTGCTGCAGGACTACTCTGCGCTCGTGGGACCCCACCTGGAGTACTGTGGCCAGCTCTGGAGTCCTCAACATAAAAAGGACATAGAATTGTTGGAACAGGTCCAGCAGAGGGCCATGGAGATGATCAGAGGGATGGAACACCTCTCCTGTGAAGACAGGCTGAGAGAGCTGGGGCTGTTCAGCCTGGAGAAGAGAAGGCTCCAGGGAGACCTTGTAACAGCCTTCCAGTATCTGAAGGGGCTCCAGGAGAGCTGGAGAGGGACTCTTGGTCAGGAAGTGTAGTGATAGGACAAGAGGTAATGGTTTTAAATTGGAAGAGGGAAGATTCAGATGAGATCTTAGGAAGAAATTCTTTGCTGTGAACGTGGTGAGGCACTGGAACAGGTTGTCCAGAGAAGTTGTGGCTGCCCGATCCCTGAAGGTGTTCAAGGCCAGGCTGGATGGGGCTTTGAGCAACCTGATCTGGTGGGAGGTGTCCCTGCCCATGGCAGGGGGATTGGAACTCAATGATCTTTAAACTCCCTTCCAACTCTAACCATTCTATGATTTTATGACACAGTGGAGGCCACAGCTAATAAATGAGTTAAAAAAAACAGTGAGTGTTTTGTAGGGAAGTTGCTTCCACTTCTGGGAGTCACTTTGATGAGACACTTAGAACACATCGGTCTTACTCCCTGCACGGGTGCTGCAGGAGAGATCAGGGAATGGGCCTTTAGTTCCTAAGTGGAGGCAACTAAAGTTTGGAAGGGCAAGTATATTTTCTAGAGTCCCCTTCCTAGATTAGTGCTGCTGAGAAGAATCTGGCCAATATTTTTTTCTAAGGTTGCCAGAAAGCAGAGTTTTAAATTTGGCTTCAGGTACATGCAGATTTGTTTCACTGCTGACCTCCTTAATTCTGAATGCTCTTGAATAAAGCATCTTTTGGGAGCTAATTCTGCTGGGAGGGAAGCTTTTAGGTACTGATGGTGATTTCTGTATGATATGAATGTTTCCTGCTTTCACAGATTTTTATCTGTGTGTGAGCTCTGCTGTGATACTGAAATTTTCACACACAAAAAAGAGTAGGCTGAAAGTTGCCTCAGACTCATGCTATCAGTTTCCCTGCCATATGCTGATGTCAGTCACTTCAAGGACATTCCTCACCTCCTGCATTTGGGTCACATCAGCCCCAGGCAGCGCTACAGGCTTGGGGAAGAGTGGCTGGAGAGCTGCCTAGAAGAAAGGATCTGGGGTTGTTGGTGGACAGCCGGCTTAACGTGAGCCAGCAGTGAGCCCAGGTGGCCAAGAAGGCCACCAGCATCCTGGCTTGGATCAGGAACAACATGGTGAGTAAGACCTGGGAGGTGGTTGTTCCCCTCCACTTCGCACTGGTGAGGCCTCACCTCGAGTGCTGTGTTCAGTTCTGGGCCCCTTACTACAAGAAGGCCATTGAAGTGCTGGAACGTGTCCAGAGGAGAGCTACCTCTGGTGAGGAGGTCTGGAGAACAAGTCCTATGAGGAGAGGCTGAGGGAACCAGGCATGCTTAGTTTGGAGAAGAGGAGGCTGAGGGGAGACTTCATTTTCCTCTACAGCTACATGAAAGGAGGTTGTACAGAGGTGGGTGTTGGCCTCTTCTCCCAATAATGACAAGACCAGAGGAAATGGTCTGAAGTTACGTGAGGGGAGGTTTAGATTAGATATTAGGAAGAATTACTTCACTGAGAGGGTGGTCAGGCACTGGAACGGCCTGCCCAGGGAGGTGGTGGAGTCACCATCCCTGGAGGTATTTAAGAAACATGTAGATGTGGCAGTTGAGAGCATGCTCTGGTGGCCGAGATTGTTGGGTTGGGTGATTTGTTTTGTGGGGTTTGTTTTTTTGTGGTGGTGTGTTGGGGTTTTTTTGTGGGTCTTTGTGTTGTTTTTTTTTTGGTGTGTGTATGGTTGGACTCAATGATCTCAGAGGTCCCTTCCATGGAAATTCTTTGATTCTGTGATTCTGTGACTGACTAACCTACCCTTCAAGACTGGAGACTCCTCCTTGCTGAGCCTGCATTCCTTTTCTGTTTTATTTCCTTTACATCCTCCTTTTTTGCCCTGTCCAGCAGTGTGTGAACTTTAGGTTTTCCCAGCAGTTTGAAAAAAGCAAAGGTGTTAAGTATTAAATCTGGTGGTGTGTGTTACTGCAGGAGCCAGAATGCCGTTACGAGTCTACTGTCCGATAAATCAGACGTGGCAAGAGGAGGACACCTACTACAACCCACCTCGTTGCTTTATTCCAAATTTCATTTCTTTTGTTAACAGAAAAAAAGGAGTTACATTCCTTCAAAAAAACACCCCAATGATCATTTATCAAGCAAATGGTGGTGAAGCCACCTTTGGGTGACCTGGCTCGACAGGCCGGCAGCTCTTGTTCGGAAGAGTTGTTTGGGTGTGAAGGAGAAATAAGAAATGTTGGTTATAAACCGGTTTTTGGGTTGGAGCAGTCAGGGTTTCTTCAGAAAGCTGTAGAGGTGGGGGACGAGGTAATCTTTGTAGTGGCCATCTATGAAACCTTTCCCACTGTTGTGCACAAACCAGCACGGCACGTCAGTCCCAAGCACGCGGTCTGTCCTGTAGTCCTTCTGCAAGCCCCTGTGAAGAAGAAGCCACCCCCAATGAAGGTCACCACAAGACAAGCAGACAAGAAGACATCAATGTGCCCTTGTGGCTGAGAAGGCCAGTGGTCTCCTGGGATGCATTAAAAAAAGCATGGCCAGCAGGTTGAGGGAGGTGATCCTCCCCTTCTGCTCTGACCTGATGAGGACATATCTGGAATGCTGTGTCCTGTGCTAGGTTCCCCAGTTCACGAGGGACAGGGAACTACTGGAGATGAGTTGTGTGGAGATGATCAGGGGAATGGAGCATCTCCCTGATGAGGAAAAGCTAGGAGACATGGGTTGTTTAGCCTGGAGAAGACTGAGAGGGAACCTCGGCACTGCTTATCAATATCTAAAGTGTGGATAAGAGGATGGGGTCAGGTTCTTCTCAGTGGTGCCCAGTGACAGGACAAGGGGCAATGGGCACAAACTGGAACACAGGAAATTCCATCTGAACATGAGGAAGAACTTTACTTTGAGGGTGGCAGAGCACTGGAGCACATTGCGCAGAGGTGGTGGAGTGTCCGTCTCTGGAGACATTCAAAACCCACCTGGAGGTCTTCCTGTCCAACCTGCTCTGGATGACCCTGCTTTGGTAGGGGGGTTGGACTAGATGATCTCCAGAGGTTCCTTTCAACCCCTAGAATTCTGTGATTCTGTAATCCTGCTCATTCATGGCACTGCTCTGCCAAAGTGGCAAGATGGATGTCTTCCACCAGCAGAGGGTGGAAACGACTGCAAAATGCAATGAATTTTATGAGTCTGTGACCTCATGAACCCTTTTGTGGAGATCCCGAGCACTTCTACATGGCCTGTCTGAGCTCAGATGCTGGGCAGCTCTAAGGACAGAGCAGTTCATGCACAAATATAAAAGAATCCAACTTGACCCAAGTTTTGCTAACTGCCAAAACCAGATTCAGATTTTTCCCCCCAAAATCCTTGAGAGTTAATAACCCTGTGGTCATTGTCATCATTAAGAAGAAGCCAGATTTAGAAAGGGATCAATAAAGCACAGTATTCCTACCTGGTAACAGTGAACTTGTTGCCTTTCACTTCCATGGTGGCTTGTGGTTTCTCTGGATCTTGCCCAGGACTTTGGTGGTGGATAGACACTTCTGGTTCAGACGCAAACTGACCTGGATCAAAGAGAGGTTTAAAGCTCTGTGGATGTCCTCGCCTTGGAGGCTTTCATCTAAGCTGCTGCTGGGCACTTTTTTATTGGAAAATCAAACTAGCTGCAGCAGGCAAACCGCTCCTGCGTGGATCACAGGGCACCGTGTCTCCAGTTCTATCGGATCACCCACGCTGGGAGAGCGAAAAGCTCTGCTTTTGAGCCGGCCAACTTCTTCTAAGCAAACTGCAAAGAGTTTTTGGGAAAACAACCTCTGCTGCTCAGGATTCCCACATCTTAAAAGGAGCCGTGGGTGGGTCCAGGGTGCGGAGGGATGATTTTCCCCGGGGACTGAGTCCTTGCTTTCATTTTGTGCCGTTGCCAGGAAAGGGCTGTCCTTCAGGGGAGAATTTCTTCTCAGAAAGAAAGTTTGTGGTGTTTGTTTCAGTTTTTTTACTTTCAACCCATGGCAGATTAGCTGGGACAGGAAAGTCCTGTCACAGTGTCACCAAGTCATGGACTTGTAAAATCTGTTGGGTTGGAAGGGACCTTTAAAGGTCATCCAGTCCAACCCCCCTGCAGTAAGCAGGGACATCTGTAACTTAGATCAGATTGCTCAGAGCCTTATGAAGCCTGATCTTGGATGTCTCCAGGGTTAGTCCTGTGACCTGTTTTGAAACACCCTCCCTGTCTGGGAGAAGGAGTAATCTCCTGGTCCCTGATGTTCTGCAATGCCCTTGGGGCTTCCAAGACATTACAGGAATCTCCCCCATTTAAGTAATTTTCCCGCCTTCCCCACCAGGACTCAGACACCAATAAATTCACTCAAAAGATCTAGCAAAACCCCTTCCTACTGCCCCACCATTCCCGCCACCTGGCTCACAGCCTTTACCTATCAGCCCATGGGCTTCAGGAGAGAGCTGGTTTTCAGGGGGAATGTAGATTCCCAGGAAGTCAACATTGACTGGGTGATTCTTCCACACGCGGTGCAGCAAAACCATGAAGGACATCTCCGCACCCACAGTGATCGTAACGTTACTTTCTTTCTTCACGGATATGAGAAGCCTAGCAGAGATGAACCAAAGGAAGCATTCAGTCCAGCTGCCCACACTTGAGCTCTTCAGACCCCTTGAGATGCCCTTGGGCATCCAGAACAACAGCACAGGGCTGGCACATATGGCATGTGATCCATCAGAAACCCACGGCCTTGAGAGTTGTACCCAGAGGCCTGGTAGGACAATGTCTAGTAGGACAGACACTTCAATGTTCAAGCAACCACAGAGTCATGGAATATTTTGGGTTGCAAGGAACCTTAAAGATCATCCAGTTCCATCCTCCCTGACATGAGCAGGGACACCTCCCACTGGACCAGGTTGCTCAAAGCCCTATCCAGCCTGTCCTTGAACATCTGCAGTGATAGGACATCCATAGCTTCTCTGGGCAACCCTTTACAGTGTCTGACTGCCCTCAGCGTGGATCCCACCTGTAGCTGTGTCAGTCCAATGCTGTGTGGGAAATGGTTTCCATAGGACAGACAATGGATGCTTAGGAACTCACTGTTTCCGAATGATGTGCCCCGTGTCAGACCACTTCAGGGTGATGCTGTAAGATCCATCTTTCAGTGTTATCGTTTCCGTGGTGATCTCCACTTTAAGGCCTTTGTTTTTGAAATAAAACCCAATTTTGCCAAAGTATGTGTTGAGTTTCTTATTCTCCATTTTCTTGGCCCCAACGAGCTGCCCATTGACCACAACTCCTGTGAAGGGCAGAGAAGCAGATCATTGCCTACATGACAGGAGCATCACTTTGAGACTTGGAGTTCTGATCGCAGCAGGGAGTACCATGGGACTACCAGTGATGCGTGGCCACCACAGAATCATAGAATCATTCTCACAGTGAAAATGTTTTTCTCAATAGCTGACTCTTACTCTGAATTTCACCTGTGGTAACTTGTTTCTGCTGCCTCTTGTCCTTTAGCTACCCATCTTGCAGATGTGTCAGGCTCCATCTTTACCTTCTAGTTAGGTGGTTGTAGACAGCAGCAAGGTTCACCGTGGGTCTTTTCTTAGGATTGACCAAACCCAATTGTCTCAGCCTCAACCTCTATGTCCTGTGCTCCCACCCCATAAACGCCTTGGTGGCCACCACTGAATTTGATCCCATTTGTCACCATCTTTCTTCTGCTGGTGAGCCTCAAACTGGGCCCAGTACTCCAGATGTGGGGGGAAATAAACACTTCCCTCAACCTGCTGGCCATGTGCCTGTTAGCACACACTCCTCCCTGCAGGCACTTCCCCTGAACAACTTCTGGACCTAAGAGAAGGAAAGCATGCTGTAAAGTGAACCATGTAAGGTGAACTCTTACCAGTTCCAGGATCAGAAACTAAATTTAGGATCTTTCCAGGCTCTGAGTTGATATTGAAGCAGATGTTCCTTTGGCTCTTGGGCAGGTGGATGATGAAATGTGGGTCATTGTCAACTGAAACAGAAAAGAAACAGGTGTGAAAAGCAGGCCAGTACCTGCCCTAGAGGTAAGGGACACAAAAATTGAGACATTCACTTCAAGGATTTTGAAGCATTTTTTGGGACTCCTCAGAGTAGGACAAGGGTGCTTTCCACCCCTGCAGCAGCTAACGAAGTTCTCAGATGTTTCTTACAAAAGCCAATTTTTCCTCATATACTTCCCCTGTTTAAGGAAAGGACACGATGTTGCTGGCTCCAAGAGCTCCAAGAGAACCACCATGTGCAGTGAACTACTGCTTTAACTGGTCAGCTGCACATTGGGGTGCCATGGGCTCAACCTGGAGTTCTAAAGGCTGAACTTTATTTTTTCGTGATGGAAGCCAAGAACCCATCTGGGCACCAGACAGACAGGGACATACCTTTGAGGCCTAGATCCAGGAAGGAACCTAAGGCACAAAAAGCAGGACTTGGGTGACACCTCTGGCCCAGCTGTTGCCTATGTCTAAAAGTGGCAGATTCCCAAGATACCAGTCCTTCAAACTAAGAAGCTCTTAGACCTGTTACAAGTTCATACCACCATACTGATTGTGGGTAAAGATACATCCTGCCTTGCAACTCCCTCGAGGAAGACAATCCAGGACTTGTTCTCACAGCATATTTAACACCTTGCCGGGATTGGACCCCACTGAAAGTCATATGGTCTTTAAAATTTTCCTCAAATGAGACAAACACCTACACCAGTCACTGAAGGTGGCTGCTTCCAGTCTCATCTTGAAGTGCAAAGCACTGCCCAGCTCTTGCTGGTTTGGTGGTGGTTGGTAACATCCAGAGAGACCGTACTGGTGTCACCTGTGGTGACAGCTGGACCAGATTCCTTTCATTCTCTGGTGTTCCTCAACTTCTGGGAGTATTTAACTCTTCTTCCTGTGCACTAGAAAAATCCTAGACCCTTGACCAGGAATCTCTTGACAGGAGATGGTGAGGTAGGTACCCTCCAAGGGGTGAAGTAGCTTTAGAACACCTTTGAATCTTTTGAATATATTGAATCTCTTGAATACAGATATCAATAATCTTTCCTTATTCTCACCAGCTGCTTGATGTTCCTCAACTTGAAGCCAAGGCCTGTTCTGATCAACATTTCCAGGGACAAAAAGAATTTCCAGTGCAAAATACATGTATAAGATGGGCAAGTAACTTTGCTTTGCTCACCTTCTTTTCCAAATAGCTCCTTGATTATCCAAAGTCTTAGAATAACCCTCAAGCTATGCTGAGGAGGAGTTTGGTAGCTCTTTGTTTGATAGCTCCGTAAATACGAACATCCACACACAGGCACTCCCAGAGTTATTTAGTTTTACTGCTTTTACAGGCGACGGTTCTCACAGCGGGTCTGTTTAAGGCAGGCACTAAATTGTGGCAAAGGCCCAAGGATTAAGAGGATCCATCAGTCATCGGTCCTCTGAGAGATTTTTATCTCCCACTGAGCACTCATCTGGCATTTACAGCTGCAGTAACTTCACGTTAGCTTTGCTACTGCTGAGAAGCTGAACGTAAGCCCAGTGAGCAGCCTCCGCCTCGGGGAAGGATGCAGCAGAAGCTGGGATGGCTGGGATGCTGTTAGGATCTCAACTAGTCTCACGCCTGTAAACGTAGAGTGTATTTTTACAGGTTCACCTATTCAAAGTCAAAATGACTCAGTATTTTTTAACAAAAAGCTTAATCCTCAGGCGCTTGGATGAATTTGCAAGAATTGGATTGAGGTGGCTGGGATTTGAGATGCGGAGGATTGTGCCCTGCTCAGACCTTCAGCAGGGCTGTATCCAGGACCTTTCACACTGACGTCCTCAGCTACTCACAGCAGTTCATCTGTTCTCTTGTGGACTAGTTCCTGGATGAAGATACAGCTTTTACAACAGTTCAGAAAACTCAACAAGAAAAATTAGGACAACTGATGGACTTGTCCATCGTCATGGACCTTAGCATCATGTTAGAGAAGATAAAATTCCCCAAGGGCCAATTAACTTTGGTTCCATCACCTTTATTTGTTTATTGGGTGATGACTGTTGCTGTCTGGTGCTTATTTGCAGAGAAATACTGTAGCTCTTACCTCTGTTTATGCTCAGAGAGGAGACAGGAGGACTCCTTTGCTCAGGCATGAAGCTGACTGGTACAGCCGTGACATTGGCCCAGGCTGGGATACCTTTGTTATTGTTAGGTGCGTTTGGAGTTAACCCTAGAGTACCTGGTAAATGACAGTCACAATTAGGTTTTTCACAAATAGGACATATTTAATAGTCGATTTTTTAAGGCAACGCAGACAGAGCCTGATGTCGTTGTACCAATGTAAACCACGACCTTCTTTACAATGGACAGATTTCTACACTGAATTTAGGATAGATTTACTCCAACGCCTCCACCAGAGGAATATGACTTACCAGGGCAGCTGAGCTAACCATAAGCTCTTGGTGAAAAATGGAGCCTGACTTTTTATTTATATGCTTTAGCAAAGCCCCCAGTGCAAGGTCTTAACTGCTTTGCCAAATAAAAAGCTGAATTTTAAAAATTTAGCATGAGGTAAAAGCTTTGCTGACTCAGGTCCTGGGTTTGGGGTGCCTGAGAAAAGGCAGGACTCTTTCTGCATGCCCTAGGGTGACCCACAGGCGTAAAGGTTATGAATAAGTGGAAGCATTTAAAAAATCATCCCCTAATGTGTCCCCTTCTGCTAGAGATCTCTCTGCCTTCACCGAGGCAGAGGAAGCAGAAAGGAACATGTGCACTCTCTGTCCCACTTAGTTCATAAAGCAATAAGTGATTCATGAAACTTGGGGTTTTTTTTTCATGCATTGAGATGAGAATGTCAAGAGCTGAAGCAGGGCACATATTCTCATCTGCTGGCCCTGCTCTGAAGAGCAGTAGGGGGGAAAAGGAGTTGGAGGACAAGAGCAGAAGATTGTGCAACTGGATCTTCAAAATCTCCATCAACTGGTTTTACTTGGGCAGGGGGAACTAAAAACTGGACAGAGCCTCCTAAGTTTCCAAGTCACATTAATTTCATGGACTGTTATGCACGAAGAAGCTCTCCCATGCACAGTTTAGTTTTGCAGTAAGTCTGTCATAATAAAAGAACAATTAGTCAACCCTTTGATTTCAGTGGAACACCCAGTCTCTGTCTACGCAGACAGACAGTGCAGCTCTGATGATTTCTGTGTAAGGACAGACAGAAAAATTTACTTCAAATTACCCATTCTATGCCATATACAAAGTCATTGGTACAGCCCACATGTGGGAGAACCCTAAGCACAGATTTATTTTGATACTACTTTTTGCAAGCTCTGTCCTCTGTTCTGTTCAAGAGTCACGTCCAACTGTCCCTGAAATCACAGAATCGCAGAATGATATGGGGTTGGAAGCGACCTCTGGAGATCACCTAGTCCAACCCTCCTGCCAAAGCAGGGTCACCCAGAGCAGGTTGCACAGGAACTTGTCCAGGTAGGTTTTGAGTGTCTCCCGACACCACCTCTCTGGGCAGCCTGTTCCAGGGCTCTGCCACCTCCAAAGTCAAGAAGTTCCTCCTCATGTTTAGATGGAACTTCTTATTTACAAATTTGTGCCTGTATCCTCTTGTCCTGTCACTGGGTACAACTGAAAAGAGACTGGCCTTATCCTCTTGAGACCCACCTTTTAAGTATTTTTAAGCATTGATCAGATCCCCCTTCAGTCTTCTCAAGCCTAAAAAGACCCAAGTCTCTCAGCCTTGGGTCTTACTATTTCTACCACAGTAAGAAGACATTCAATGTGTGACATTGTAGGCTCATTGGAAACCTTGTCATTGCAATGTTGGCATATTTTACTCCTCCCTGAAGCCAATGGCTCCAACGAGCACTTTTGTAACAGGATGCCCTCAAACTGGCTGAAGATTTGGTCAGCTGTCACTGAAAGTACAGGCTATCCTACAAGAACAGACACAGAGGGGGAACAGTGAACACAGCTGTTCTTCCAACACAAGAAGAACAAAACCAAAGTGAAAGGTGGAATAAGACAAACTGAGACACTGACCTGGGCAGCAACCCCTTCTGGGGTCTTTGGGCTGGTCTGCCAGCATTATCTCATCCTTTTCAGCATTCTCTATCAGCATGGCTGTGAAGGGTGTAACAATATGATGGTCAAGCGACATCTGTAGGATAGATTTGGTGATGTTCCTCTTCAAAGCTGCAGTGGGGGCTGTGTTTCTGGGTGGAAAACAGAACAGAAGGCATGGTTAGCAGCTCTACAGGGCAGATGCTGTGACAACACCTCCACAGAGCAGTCTTAGAGACAAACCGGTGGGTGTTGCAGGAAGGAAAGTCTGAGGGCCTACATGAATGCACTCTCCATAAGGAGAATATGCTGGGCTTCTGTGGACTATGGTCTGGACTCAAAGAGGCCCAGTCCTTCTCCTGGTCTTATCAGGAGACCTCCTCTTTTGCTTCAGGAGCAATTAATCCTGAATTGCTCCATAGATTTTACTCAGGCTCTGTAAGGCAAATCTCCCGTTCGTTTCATTTACTCGGGCCCACAGCCAAGTCTGTTTGACCCTTAGTCTTTTAGTTAACTGCTCCCAAAATCTATTCCCTGATGTCTGTGAGTGCTCAAAATAGGAGGAATGGGGCTGAAGGTGTCACCTGCTTTCGTTTTGATTTGTTTACCCTATTCATTTGATACCCTGAGAGCAGCCTCATGGCTGTGGTCCCAGAGAGGACCAGATTGTCCTCATGCTTCACCTCCCTCCCACAACAGACCACATTTCTCCTCACCTCTCTGCCAGCATCTGGTTGACAGTCAGATAGGCCCACAGCTTCCTAGTGAACTCGGGATCTGCGTATTTGTCTTTCTTCATGAAGCCATCCAGTTCTTCCACATCTCGCAGGGTTTCCATGACGAGCTCTGCATTTGCCTATGCAATCCATGAGGGATAAAGGCAATGGAGGGTGAGCCAGGAGAATGCAGTGCCTTTGAGTTCCTTCCCCTCTTGGCATGGCTGGCATTATGGACCCTCTCTGGTTCTACCCATGGTCAATTCTAGATCACAAAGTCCCACCACTGTTGGCCTGACTGCCTTGGGGAAGGGAGCTGTACCAAGAGGGTCTTCTGTTAATGACACTTTTAGTGACAGTGGATTAAAACAGGTAAAGGAGCTGTCAGCATTTGACAAAGAGGTTGCCACCACGTGACAAAAGAGGAGGCTCTTAACAGAGCTCTGGTGTCCTCCCCTTTGGCTTTCTCACGTCCAATTCCTACTGAGCAACAGGGACCAAATTCTACTTTTCCCACAGTCCCTTGGACTGCACGGCGTTTCGGCAGGAAAGAATATTGAATGTATTTGGTTTTCCCAGCAAATAACAAATGGCAATTCCTGAGCTCTGTCAGGATATGGATATTTCGGTTCGTCCTCAGAAAGGAAGAACTGAATGTAGTATTCCAACCCCATCCCACTCCATTTTGAAGAGCAACCCTGAAACATAGGGAAAATCTTGTTGTACATGCCATGAGACAGAGTGTAAAAGGACAGTGGTTGGACTTGACACACTACAGACCGACCAGCTTCAGCTCCTCAACAGTGGGAGGTTCAGCCATGAAAAGAGATACCTTAGGGGGTCTCCCCTGCATCTTTACAAAGGACAAAGGAGGATGCCATGGTCTTAGTCTGGTTGACAATTGAATTTTGTATGGTAGATTCATTAGAAGGAAGTTCCTCTGGCAGGCTGCGAGATGCAGACGGTGACTATTTGTGGCTGTACTTGAAGCTATTGTGAAACACTGTTGGACAACCTGACCACGAGTTTATCCATGCTCCCACCCAAGCAGACTCTATTGGCAGTAACCTCCAGCAGAGAGACCATGCAGATGAGTGAATGAACCAGCCCAGACCCCAGGAGCAGGCATCCTAAGGAGAGCCTCACTCACTGCTGTCGCTGTGACGATGCTTTCCAAGTGCTGCAGGTTTTCCGTGTCAACCTTCCCAGCCACTACTATCTCTGAGCCACCAAAGTAGTTATGGAAGCTGCTCTGGGTGACATCTGACACTGACTCGTGGGGGTAGTTGAATTGAATTTTCTTCAAGAGTGGGGTGGAGACCTGGTTGTAGAAATTCTGAGGTGGAAGCAGACAGAGAAATTAGTCTGTTGTACCTGAAACAACCCTCCCACATGCATTACTCTTACTGAAAGGACAGCAGATATTAAAACCTGGACCCCTAATGGGCAAGTGGGATTTTCTTTGTTCCAGAGAATGTAGATTCATTTATACTTAAACCTTAGTATACTTGTAAGAGGGTACAGCCAGAAGATGTGGCCCGAGTCTTGTGGAAGTCAAAGGATGATCAGAAGTCCATGGGCTGTGCTATTCCTAGACCTAAAAGGGTTGATCACAGGTGTATATGGGTTTGAAACTATTATCAGGTTGCTCAGCTCTTGGCTGCTGTGTAAGACACACAGCTCCTTCCCACCTAATTCTTGCCGAAAACTAGACATGTATCTCACTTGGATTCTTTTCTGTGCTGTGAAGTGTTTACCCTGTTCTGACCCATGGCTGATATGAACCAGGATGTGTGCACAGCTGGGGTTAGCACATGGGACCAGAGAAGAAAACAGGTACCCATCCAGTGCTATTATGGATGGAGGCTGTCTCATACCAAGAGGCTGTACCCTCAGAGTTGGTCTGTTTGACAGAACACCGTGTAGTGTGTCCTATCACACCTGTGTTAGGAACGTAGGATGAGAAGCCTGCACTGGTGATGAAACCAATGCATAGAAACAGGGTATGGATACAAGAGTTTGCTCATCATCTGCTCCTCACAGATTTGGAGCCAGAGCCTCCTAGAATTGAACTTTTTCTTATACTGGTAAAATTCAGATTATAATTTAACATTTGTATCTAGGACTTTTGCTAGTGTAGAATTGGCCTGAGGTAACACCTGGGCCTTAATTTGAATTCAGATTTTTTTTTTATGGTTAGGACAGAACTGTTTTATAGAATATTAATCCCACACAGAGCAGTAACATATGTGTTATAGATACCACAAAAATTGTAACCAGAAGCACTTAAACTAATACATGATTGTCATCTTGCAGGACTCACCAGAAGAGATTATGCTTTTCGTGACACCTCCCCTAAGAACCTACAGTAACTTTACTCTTGGTAGTGGAGTCACTCAGCACCACAGCCGTGAACAGAACTGGAGTGTTTTGGAGGCAATGGCTGGAAACGCACCTTCATTTGGGCAGAAGTCTCCTGATTTCCAAAAATCCTCTGGGCCATGCCACGGTTGTCAGTTGCGATTCTCTGCAGGAAATCATAATCTACATCAAACCCAATCCCAAGGCAGAAGAGAGAGAACTCGTCCTTTATGCTCTGCTTCACATTCTTCTGGATCGTTGTCAGCTTTAGCTCACCTTTGAGACACAGAAAGAGTGACACCCATCTGAGCAACAGAGGAAGTCTCCATCAAGGTAAGAGCATTCATAATCTTCCAGTTCTCTGGAACTGGAAGATTATGGAAGATTCCATCATCTTCTCGTTCTCTCCTAATACAGGGGAAATTGAGACAACTCAACTAGACAGCTCAGATGCCTGATCTACATATTGCAGTGCCTACAGTGACATTTGAGCATCTCATGGATGGAGACTAACAAATCATTTCTACTGAAGATGATTCCATCGAAGTATTTATGGGTATCTGATGCATATTCTTTGTTCCCAGGACTCTCATTAGCTTCCTGGGGAGTTTGTAATTGTAACACATCTAGACTTCTCCCAAGTCTCAAACTCTCCGCACACTAAGACATCTCCATAAAGGTTTTACTCTGTTTCTTATACTTCAGATGTTCTCTGCTGCCATTGGGACTGACTTATTTTCTTCAAACTTATTTTTAATGGCAGCCTTTTCTGAGCTGGCATCTTGCAGTAAGTGATTGCTTTTGACCTGTACCAAATCCAGCCCAAAATAATTTGCTTTCTGCTTAATTTTCCTGATTTTGCTGTTATGCTTGGGCCTGCATAGATCTGTGCAGGCTTGGGTCATTAGAAGAGGAAATTTTTTCTAAGATTGTTGTAATTACCTCTCCTACAGGCCTTGTGCGTCTCTGTAATTGCAAGAAGTACATAACTTGAATAACATAATCTGCTCATCTTTTGAAAGTTTCTGTCCAAAGCCACCGGGCACCTATAGCACTTGGTAAAAGAGCAGAATAGGCATTTGAAGAAAGGAAAACAGGATGTTTTTTAACTTACTGTCAAAGTGTGTACAAGCTGCATGCTTTCCTCAGGCTAATCCCACCTAGCCTTTCTTCTCACCTAAAGCAGGATCCTTACCTACTGTCGGGTCTCCATCCGACACCAATACGATCATGGAGACTGAGTTAGGGTCCAACATGCCTAAGCTCTGGGCTTCATTCAGGATGAATGTGGCTCGCAGAAGAGCTTCATTAATATTTGTGCCTGTCAAAGACACAATGAAGAAAACATGTTTGATTCTTGTCGAGTCTCTTGTTGAATCTGGATGAGTTCTGAGATTCTAGGGGAATTAATCAGAATGGATAAAACCTGAGATCAAGGCAGCAAAATCCCTCCTCTGTGATGCTTACAGTACATCTCTTGCCCTCTGCTTCCCTTTTTCAACCCAGGCTGTCTTCTTCATCTGGCCCCTCCGTCCCCCCTCACTAATTCCAGTGGGACAATTTGTGTTGTTGGGAATTATTTGCTGTGGGGGGAGAAGTACTGGGTTTGCAGGAAGGTGATTGAATGAGAGCATGAAGAAACTTTCTTTTCTGGCGTCAGCCTGGTCCTTGGACATCTTGATTAGAAAAGAAGAGGTGTATGTTTATTGAGCCTATCTAATGGTTTGGCTTGTGGAACAGAAGGGTCAGAGTAAGAAATTAGTACAAGAGGAGCAGAAGTAGGAAGATTGAGCAATCAGAAAATAGGTATTCTTTTTGTCAAGAAAGGAAAGAAAGAAAAAATGCAGCTCCATAGACAGGATTATAAAATGCTCCCATTGGTTTTGCTGGATGGGAGCAGGTCTCTGGTTATATGTCTAATCTTTAGAAGTAACAAAGTCAGGCTTATGAGGCACTCATATATCACAGAATCATGGAATTGTCATAGTTGGAAAGGACCTCTAGAGATCATCCACTCCAACTCCCCTGCTAAAGCAGGATTACCCAGAGCACATCATTCAGAACTGCATCCAGGCAGGTCTTAAAGAGAAAGGGACTGCACAACCTCCCTGGGCAGCCTGTTGAGGGCTCTGTCACCCTCACTGGAACCAAGTTTTTCCTTATATTCGAATGGAACTTCCTGTGTTCCAGCTTGTGCCCATTGACCCTCATCCTGGCACTGGGAACCACTGAAAAGAGTCTGGCTCCATCCTCCTTCAACCCACACTTTAGATAAATGTAAACATTAAAAAGGTCTCTGCTCAGCCTTCTCTTCTCCAGGCTAGAGAGTCCCAGCTCTCTCAGCCTTTCCTCATACGGGAGATGCTCCAATTCCTTAATCATCTTTGTTGTCCTACGCTGGACTCTTTCCAGTAGTTTCCTGTCTCTCTTGAACTGGGGAGCCCAGAACTGGAGGCAGTATTCCAGTTGTGGCCTCACCAGTGCAGTGTAGAGGGAGAGAATGATCTCCCTTGACCTACTGACCACGCTCCCCTTTTGCAGCCCAGAATTCCATTGGCCCTCTTGGCACCAAGGGCACATTGCTGGCTCATGGATAATTTGCTCTCTACCAGGACCCCAGATCCTTCTCCTCAGAAGTGCTTGCCAGCAGGTCCACCCCTAAGCTATGCTGGTGCGTGGAAAATCCACCATGGTTTCCTGTTTCCAGCACACTGATGAACTTGGACAAGTCAATAACTTCATGTTGATTCTGCCTCATGTGTTGCCAGTGAAAGCTTCTGGAAATGAAGGTGCAAGAGCACCAGAAGACTCTGACTTGGCAGAGAGCCTTCACACACTGTAAGTGTACAAATAACTGAACAACTAAATCAGAACTGCACTTCAGAGAGCAATAGATTAAATGACTGTGAGTCTCTTCTGTATAAATAGCTCAAACTCTACCAGATGAAGTATCCAAAGTGCTGTAAGGCTGAAAAAGGCAACTGTGTTTATCAAACAGAAAGAGAAGGCACAAAAAGAATGAACAGTTTGTCCAGACTGTCATTTAGTAGATCATGGTGTAGTCTACAATTTATAGCCAGTGGAGACCCTGGAGTTGGGCTGCTCATGGCCTGCTTTACAAAGGCACGAGATGGCCTTGATCTCTCAAGGATATTTGGGGCCTGTGAGGCTGGAGGTAGGACCTACAGTTTAATGGCAGATGTTCTATGATCTGTATTCTATCTATCATAATTTATTCAGTCGAAGGAAATGCCATCCCATCCCCTAACACAATAAAGTGGAATCCTCGTTCTCCTTTAGCCCCAGCGCCAGCTTTACCCACATTGGGAATCAGAGTTTTTGTTAGGAATACTCTACCAATCTGAAGATTGTCTGAGGTACCCATTGCTGGGATATCTAACTTCCATGAGCACCTTGCAATCAAAACCTCGTACCCCCATTGGGATGGATTGTCTGGATGTACTTCTTAGCATCTTCCACCTGCGCTGGGGTGGCTGAGACTAGATTATCTCTCCAGCATCGAACATTGTGGTTGAAGTCGATAAGGGAGAACTGATCAGCAGCACGGAGCTCACTCAGTATTGCCTTCATGGCCTCGATGGTCTGAGAAGAAGAAATTTAAGAGAAGACAAGTTTATGCTTCCTGTTGCTGGAAGCATCTTCTAAATTTGTGTCTTCAAGCACACGGATGCCTGTGATGAATAGGAAAACGAGCACTGAAATCTAAAATAGCACCCGCTATCCAACTCTCATTTTTTTGTGCTTCTTGCACAAAGGTGAACTTTTCTCCAAAGAAACACAGAAAAAATGCAATTAGCAAGAACAAACCTACGTGACTCAACTCATCCTCACTTAAATCCTGCTAACACAGAGTGAGGTGAGAGAGAGAGAGCAGTTTGTGAGATGTGCTTCAGGAGAGAGGAATCGCTCCCACCAGCTCAGGAGCCTTAGTTCTGTCTGCAACAATGTCATTTCAGGCTGGGTAACATCCAATTGAAGACGTATAATTGAAATGAGTGGCAATTAGACAGTATCCTAGTTTTGCAGTATTGATTTCCCCAAGGAAGCAATCTGCCAAGCCTTAGCATTGTGCTCTGAAGCAAATTCAAATATACCTAGATCATCCACAAGTAATGTTTATCTAGTCAGTTCTTTGAACCCTTACTGACATATGATATACAATCTCCTGAACAAATCTCTCAGCACTTTTCCTGATATCTAATATATATCTTTCCTGCTGTAAATCCATCCAATTCCATCGTATTCTATCCTAGGTGGACATGAATGGGAGTTGATGACTTTCCCGTTTAGAACATTTGTTCGCATATTTGGAGGCTGACTATCTCTCTCCAAGTCTTTGCTTTTGGAGACTAAAACATCTTATTTTTCCATTCCCTCCCACCCCCCATGGTTTATGTTGTCTAAACAATCCTCACTGCTCTTCAGGGGTCTGTCAATAATTTGTCTACAACTTTTTGAAAACAGGGAGGTAGTATCCCCACTGAGACTTTCCCAGGATTTGGTAGAGGAGATTAGAGAAAGAGTCTTTGCAATTTATTTATTTATTTATTTATTTTTTGTGATCTGTCAATTAACATTTTAATTTAATGCTAAAATAAATATTCCGATGGCATCACCTCTCCCTTACAACATGAAAGGAGAATTACAAATAGAGGGTAAAGTCATGAAGACTTTGATGCATCTAATATTCTCCAAATTCTCTGAGGCTTTTGACAGAGTAAAGCGTAAAGGACTTAGCTGGCAATGTTGAGTTCCAGCCCGTTACAGAATTGTACAAGACACATGGGAAAAGTTGGCAGGAGGTTCACTTTGCATGAAAGGTCAAACACTTACTTGTTTCATTTTCAGTCCCCACATTGAGCCACTGACGTCTATAACAAATAAAATATTTTTGGGCAGAGGATCAAGATTTTCCGGAGCAAAGAAGTGAATAAAATAGCCATTAAAAATCTGTAAAATGAAATAAAAAAATTCACAGTGGAATGAGCTACAGTAAAGATGTCAGAAAACTCAAGGCAGTAACAGAGCAGAAAATGTTATTCTTTATGGGCCAAATCTAACTTTCAGCTCTACAGGTCTCTGTATTTGTAGACTTACACCATTAATACTCCATAGTTTTTATTTTTTATCAAGGAAAGCAGGGCCTGATTCTCAGACAATTGCTATGCACCAGCACAGGAAGGAATGAAAAATGTTTTAAAAAAGACTGTTCTGTCTGTAATAATTCAAGCCCGTAACTCTACTTCGTAGTAACATAAAATACTGATGTTCTGGTTGTCTCCTTGTGATATATTGGTACAACTTTCAGTGACTCTGTCCTCTTATTCAACATTAAATCAGCAGAGTGTGGCTACATATAAAAGACACTGCCTTGTGGACAAGACAGGAGTCTGCTCCTGCCTATATGTAGGACCAAGTCTTACTCATAAATTAAGTAAATCCATTCTGCCCACTTAAAATTTCTCTGTTCTTTCAATTGGATACAGAGCTCTTTCTCATGCTTATTCTCCTGAATGATGAAGTTCAGCACAGTTTGCTTAATGACAGCATTTCTAGCAGTCACGGATCTCTGGTCCCAGTTGAACATCAACACTTACTTCCAATTCTCCACCTGTGGTTTCTCTGTTCACATCATATTGCACCACAAAATTTCCATCTAGTGCTGTGGATGAGCATGTAGGGCATTTTCGTTGCTGAGCCATCGTTGGCTTGAAAGAAACGTGAGCCTTGAAATGAGAAGCAATCACCAGTCGATCAGATGTTGTGTGAAAGGTGGATCATTGAAACAAAAAGAGTTCATCTATTCATGAAATATCCTGTTTCACTGAACACCTTTCTTCTCTCTTTATTTGTACTCTTAGTTTAAGCGGAAAATGGTCTTTGTGACTTCAAAAGAAAAATAGCACTAAGATTTGCCTGGATACGCTGATTCAGTAGTGGCAGCTGACACACAAATAAGACAGAACAGAAAGAACAGCGCAAAGTGGAACAGAACAGAATAGAATAGAAAGAATAGAATAGGACTAGACTACTTCTGTTTGAAGGAACCTACAACAAATATTTAGTCCAACTGCCTGACCAATTCACAGCTGACCAAAAAGTTAAAGCATGTTGTGAAGGGCATTGTCCAACTGCCTTTTAAACACTGACAGGCTTGATGCATCATCTATCTGTCTAAGAAGCCTATTCCATCGTTTGACCACTCTCCCAGTAAAGAAATGCTTCCTAATGTCAACTCTGAACCTCCCCGGAGAAGTTTTGACCTACTGGATCCCAGGGAGAAGAGCTCAGCACCTTCTCTTCCATGTCCCCTCCTCGGGAAGCTGTAGAGAGTAATGAGGTTGCCCCTCAGCCTTCTTTTCTCCAAACTAGACAAGCCTAAAGTCCTTACCCACTTCTCATAGGGCATTCCTTCCAGCTCTTTCACCAAATTTGTTGCACTCTTCTGGAATGTTCAAGGACCTTCACATCCCTCTTAAATTGTGGCCAAGAACTTCACACAAATTTCATGGTCAGGCCATGCCAATGCTGAATACAGTGGAATAATCCTCTCTTTTGACTGGCTGGTTAATGTTGTGTTTTATGCACCCCGGGATGTGGTTTGCCCTCATTGGCTCATACAGAGCCTGCTGCCAACTAGCACCCCCAGACCCCTTTCTGCAGGGATGCTCTTCAACCACTCCTCTCCAATTTATACTTGTACCCAGAGTTACTCCATCCTAGGTTCAGAATCACTCATTTCAACATGTTAAATTTCATCCCATTAATTGTAGCCCAATGCTCCAGTCTATCTAGACCCCTCTGCAAGGCCTCTTGTCCCTCAAAAGAGTCAACAGAACCTCCCAGTTTGGTATCATCAGCAAACTTGCTGATGGTGCATTCCACTCCTACATTCAGATCATTGATAAATATATTGAACAGGACTGGCCATAGAATTGAGCCCTGAGGAACACCACTGGTGACCGTTCTCCAGCCAGATTCACTCCCATCCTCTGAGCCTTCTCCCCTTCAACCTGTTCTTCACTCAGCGCACTGGGAACCCACTCATCCCAGAGCTGGACAACTTGCCCAGCAGGATGCTGTGAGGGACAGTATCAAAATCCTTACTAAAATCCAAAAACCGAGCATCCACTATATTTTTTTTGCCCTATTTTTGCATGCTTCCTGCAGGTATGAAGAATGCCATGGCTGCACAGGAACAAGTGTGAAAACTGAGGTTTTCATGCTATTTCCAGTTTGTGAATGTTACCTTTTTTTCCCCCTTGGAGATGGTGGTGATTCCATCAAAATGATCTCCGAGTGAATTAGGAACATGCACGTAGCGAAGTCCCTGTGGCTCAATAATGCGGACATCCACCTAAAGGCGGGAAGGGAGGACATTAGTATGAAGCAGTGCCAGTACTGTACCAGGATTTCATGGATCCTCCATAGACAAACTGCAGCTAGGGACTGGGATGCTCTGGAGAGTGCTCCTGTAGGGTCAGTTTCATTCGTGGTAGGGGGTTTGTGCAATGTTGAGAATAGAATATGATGGAAAGACAAAAAAATGTGCTTGAAGAAAAGAGGGTTTGGGTGGAAATGCTCATTATTCCTCTCTCCTCCACTTTGTTGGGCAAGTGGTGAGAAAGGAGTCAAAGGTGACACCATTTTTAATGCTGAAAGTATGAATGAAGCAAGAAATTACTCTGCCTCAGTGCTACTTTGGGTTAGGAGGCCAGGAGGATGATGAGTTCTCACATTTAATGATGAGTTCTACTCCTCTCTACTCATGCTATGGACAGGACAGATAGTATTTTCCCTTTTGGTTGGATGGCCAAGGTGATTTGGAAAAGAAAGTTTTTACCCTGTCAGCCTGAGACAAGGCCTTTTTCTTGTTGTAGTAAAAAAAAAAAGAGACAGGACGTGGTGTTCTTTTTCAGTAAGGTTAACTCAGGGCTTTGGACAGGTTACAGAAGATCACAGCCTGCACCAAGGAAATGTGAGCACCAAACTTTCATATACAGCTTGTGCTGGAGACATGGAAAACTGCAGATATTTATGTTACAGGACCAAGAGAATGGCAAGACAGAAATGTCCAGCCAGCCCTGTATCCTTTGTCTGTTGATGGATGACAGAGGATACCTTCAGATGAGTGGGAAAAAGAAGGTAAGAATAAGACAAATCTTCTTGTGGCAGCCACTTGTGGAGGGATTATCATTCAGAAAGCATCTGCTCTAATAGGACACTATTTCCTGAAGTTGGGATTATTGTGAAAAGCACTGAATTGCAAATGCTGTTTATTTTCTTTCAGTCGAGACAAGTTTACACAAGGGTATATATAGGCCAAAGCTTGTTTGCCCAAGTGGTTCTGACGTGAGTCAGTCACGATTCAGGAGGTGCCCAACTGTGCTAGCGCGAGAGGAGGCAGGACATATTTGCTTCTCAGTCAGGTAGCTACATAGCTCCTTGTTTGAAGTGTCTCACTCTGGTCTGCACAGTGACCTTGAGGCTGTTTGTATCGAGCCTCATGTAAAAGGAAGGAGCTGCAGATGAAGTGTCCTGCTGCGGAGCTCACAGAAACCTTGCCTGTTTTCTCAGTGAAGACCTGTGGGGTGCTGCCTGTACACATCAGCTCTGCTTTACCTCCATGTGCTTTGCCAAGCGTCCTGGCTTCACAGAGATGACGTGCTCATAGGAGCTCAGTTTCCTTCGAATCATCTCGTGGTAGTGAAGTTCAAACTGGATCCTTGTCCCTGGGGGCACATTGACTTCGGTTTTGAAGTTTTCCATATCCAAGGCATTGCTCCTGAAAAGTCAACTGTGGGGTTATTTTGAGAAAATACAAGGAGAAACAGAGCTTCTTTGCACTTTGGTTTAGTTATGCATTTGCTGGGTATGTTTCTACCTGCGGACTATACCAAGGGACTGAAGTTGACTGTTAGCACAATAGTTTTATCAACAGAAACAAAAGTTAAGTCCTTGGCAGTTAAATATCAGAGTTGCTGTAAGCAAGAAATCCATTCTCCATCCCAGGATTTCTCCCCCCTCATTTATCACCCTGTGGAGTGGGTCACCTCAGCTCTCCTATGAATAAGTCCAGTACAACATCCATATCCCAAAGTCTTTATACCTTACTATTCCAGCAGCTTTGCCTTTGGCTTTTGCTTGAGAGTACATTTTCCTGGCTTCAGATTTTTCCCGAATTCTGCTGGTAAATGTTATACCATTGACATCCCTAGGAGAGAGAAGCACAGTCAGTTTGCAAAAGAAACAACTTTACAATTGATGACTGTTTCTTCAGTTTAGAAAAACACCGGTGAAATCTAATCTGGTGGGAAATGAAATAATAAGGCTCTTGTTTAACCCCAAAGTAATGAAGTCTGGTTTCCAGTAGCTCTGTATCATTTCTCTGGCAACCCAGAAAGCCAACCGTATCCTGGGCTGCATCAAAAGAAGTGTGACCAGCATGGGAGGTGATTCTCCCCCTCCGCTCTGTGCTCATAAGACCCCATCTGGAGTCCTGTGTCCAGCTCTGGAGTCCTCAACACAGAAAGGACATGGACCTGTTGGAACGGGTCTGGCAGAGGGCCACAAAGATGATCAGAGGGATGGAGCACCTCTCCAATGAAAACAGGCTGAGAGAGCTGGGGCTGTTCAGCCTGGAGAAGAGAAGGCTCCAAGGAGACCTTGTAGCAGCCTTCCAGTATCTGAAGGGGCTCCAGGAGAGCTGGAGAGGGACTCTGTCAGAAAGTGTAGTGATCGGACAAGGGGTAATGGTTTTAAACTGGAAGAGGGGAGATTTAGATGAGATCTTAGGAAGAAATTCTTTGCTGTGAGGGTGGTGAGGCACTGGCACAGGTTGCCCAGAGAAGTTGTGGCTGCTCCATCCCTGGAAGTGTTTAAGGCCAGGCTGGATGGGGTTTGAGCAACTTGTTCCAGTGGGGGTTGGAACTCAATGATCCTTGAGGTCCTTTCTAACTCTAACCATTCTATGATTCTGCGATTTTCCCTACCTGTATTTTTATTTCAACCAACCAATTTTATTTCAACGAAGTAGCCATCACTCTTGTACTCTCTGGAGGACCTGCTGTCCCCCACCTCCTCCACACTTTCCCCATCCTTTGGGGCAGGGTAGGCATTTACTCATGTCATGTCTGGTTTGGAACATGGATCAGAACGTGTCTCCAGACTGGTGAGCTGGCTGCTACCTCTCTGAATGGATGCTCAAAGGGGCCAGTTCCTTTCTGTTCAGGGAGGGCTCTAATTTGGGCGTCTCTCTCTCTCTCCTTTGATCTGGTGCCAACTTGCACAAGGCAGGTAGGAGCTTAGTCTGTTTGAGATTTCTGTCCTTTTGTCAGATTTTGTTGATGTTGGCCAATGGATTACTGGAGAGGAAGAGATGGGTGAACAGACAGAGAGTATGATGTGAGCCTTTTTTCTTTGAGAAAGCCTGCTAAAATCTCACTGAAGTCGTGCTTTACTTTTACAAACTCTTCCCTCCCACCATATTGAACCCTGCCAGAACACAAGGCTGATGCCTGCCCACTACTTACATAGTGAAGTTGTCAATAAAAGCTCCTTTGGGGACTTGCACATCAAACACTATGTGCTGGGACTTTTTTGCGTTGTTCACCATTTTGGCTTGAATCATTGTGTTGGCCAACCGTGACGTTATCGTGGATTGAACCTTGTAGCTGTAAAGACCTATCTTGTCATCGTCCTCCACCTGTAATTGAGAAAATTACTCTATAAATTTGGGATATAGTTGGAAAATATGTCCTAGAGGGCAATATCAACACCTTTTATAATCTCAGTGCCTTTTTTCCTACTACTGCTCATTACAACGTGGTAGTCAGATGGACATGGACTCAAGTTCAAGACACCTTCATATTTTATCTGGCAATTGTGTCAGGATGCTCAGATGAATGTAGTTCATTATAAAATTTCAGCTGAAAGGGGGAATTTATTAAGCTGAAATATTTTCCTTGCTTTTGACTGTGCAACCAGTCCTTGGAATGACTCTGTTGGTGCAATCCAGCATAGAAGAGTACACAGTAATCCTCAGTATCTAATACTGAGGATGAGAGATCTTACATTTTCAATAAAGGTCCTAATTTAAAGAGTCCTGAAGCACTGGGTACTGACTTAACCTTACCAATGGTTAAACCACAGCAGTGGTAGAACATTATTAAACTGGTATATAGAGCTATTGCCTTTGTCTAATTACTTTTGTCGCTTATTTCTTCATATTTACCATACCCTTCTCTCTCTCAGAGCAGCTGTATGAACAGTATTGTGCAAACAGCGCCCTGTTTAAAGAAAAAAGGTTAATATCCAACCAGCAGTAAAAACAAGGAACTGGACAAACAAAAGGATTGATTTCCAAAAAATGGTTAACTAGAAAATCACTTTGTTCAGTACTATTTTCTGCAGAGGAAGAAAAAGAAAACACTCACCAGATCTCCAACATACCCCCAGTCGGATGTGCTTCGCTGGAAAAGAGAAATATAGAGAACATATTTCAGCAAAGCTAAGAGCAGAGGTCATTACTGTTTCAAGACTGGGATCAGACAGTAGTAACATCAAAAAGCTGCTTTCCAAGATGATCAGAGTAGGTTTGAGATCTCAGACTTAGCGTGCATATTCCTTTTGTCTTATTTTATGCATTTATACAAGGAATGTTGGAGCATGTGATATCCCAGCTGTGACTAGAGCTTTCATAGCTGTGACTATGAAAAACAGAAGGGCAGCTTGCTTCCTCTGTCTTTCTTTTTTACAGAAAACATTCTCTTCTAGAAGAAAAAACATTATTCCTGAGAGCAAAACATTCTGGCAAAAAGTCATGCTCAGAAACCCCAGCTTTTAACACAAAAATTCTGTTGTAGGTTTTGGGTTTTTTCCCTAGGAAAAGTGGAAAAACCTCAAAATTGAGACCTTTTAATCTCATTTTGTTTTCATTTACATTATAGAATATATATTATTGCATTATACGCAATATGTATGTATTAAAAAAACCTTCTGTGTAGTTGATATTAAATTTATATACTTACAAGTATGTAAAGTTAATGATGTATGCAATGCTTAGAAGAACTGAACTGTTCATTAGTGGTGGTGTTTTTTTTTTTTCCTGCCTATGAATATTTCCATTGGAAATTTCTGTGAAGAGGTGGTGACACCTTGTGGCCATTTGAATCATCCTGTTTAATTCCCTAAAACTTAAAAGCTCACGAGTGAATGCCGGGATGGGCTTTGGCTCACCCAGCTCTAAGGGGAGAAGCAATTGTTAAATGCAGCTATCTGCTCTGGTGTTATCATCACAAGTAGGCAAACTTTGCCCTTTTCAGTCAATGGAGTGACTGCTTTCATCTGAAAATAGATACTCCCCTTTTATTGAATGAGTCCTGCCCTAATCCATGCTGACCATACCGATTAAAGGAGTAGGTAACCAGTGCAGCTGGTGGTGCCCAAAAGTACCATCTAGGCCTCCAGCTGAGGCTCCAGGAGGTCATGAGGCTACTGTAGGTCTTGCATGACAGCTGGGCAACTGAACTGAGCCCTTCAACTCCACTGAAGATCACCAAGAATTTAGGGAGACTAGTTCAGATACTGCTGGATAACTTATAAAGACAAACCAAACCACATCAATCTCATCTCAGTTTTCAGTAGCACTTGAATCCAAGAGGACCCAAAATCACAGAAGGTGCTTACAGTAACTGACTTTGTCACTAGTGCTTATAAGGCTTTCTATGCAATTACTATGTTCACTTAAAATTAAATAACATACTGTTACCAGGAAAATCTTGGGCTGCTTAAGAGAAGTTACATCTCATAGAAAAATCATTTTAATGAGATGATTTTAAGGATCCTTTAAAGACAGATAGAGTGACTGCAGGATTTCTACCTGCCTGAGAAAAAAAAAAAAATGCAGGTTTTTATTTCCTAGTTACACAGTCTCCACCTGAAACATTCAGACTAGGATTTCAGGATCTGGAAGTTTATGGCTCTCTATAGAACCTCTGCAAATCCTGATGGACTGACCCTTGCTCAGTCCATCCTGACACCTCACAAACATCTCTGTACAGTGAACTGAACCCTTCTTGTCTGACACAGAAAGTCAGGAACGACTGTTGTCCCCACATGTAGCCTTGGGGTAGGAAACATCACCAGTGTGAATACAAAAAAGACTAAACTAACCTTAACTGAAATAAATTTAGCTTTGAAAAGAGGAAGACCAAGACCTTAGGACAGAGGGTCTTGTTTTATTGTGGTACTTTTCCGGTTCTCAGAAGAACTTAGAGTTCCCAACTCACTTTACAAATGGTGCTTAAAGTGTTCAAGATGCCCGTGTTTCCTTTCTGTTTGTTTTTGTGAGGGTGGAGGAGAGGGCGTTGGGGGGAACTAATGGAGAGGAGACTTTATCACTTGCTTTTGTAATGATTCCCAAGGCTGTTGTTAGAGATCAGCCATAGGGTGGCCCAACCATCCCCCTAGGATCTCAAAGGTTGCAGCAGGCAGCCACTCCAACAGGTCAGCAGGATGGAGCTGTAGATAACTATGCTCCAGGTTTGAGCACTGTTATTATGTGGTTATTTAGAAGGTGGGTCTTGCGGGGACTTCTGTGGCACATGAAATCCACTATCTCTGGATTCTTGGCTGTTTCTTGCCTTTAAACTCCATCCAGCCCTAGTGATGACTGTACTGCATGAAAATAGTAGTTCCTTGTGCAATAGCTAATGTGTGGCAAATTGCTAATCCTGGTGAAGACAACAGCTTCCTCAGGAACTGTTTAAAGGATCTGGTCTTGACAGATTCTGGGCTCTATCTTCAAGTGTGGAAACCCATCTTCTCCTGACATCTGTGCAAGCTATGGATATGTAGCCTTCCATAATCATAGAATCACAGAATGATAGGTGTTGGAAGGGACATTTGGGGATCATCTTGTCTAACCCCCTGCCAAGGCAAGTCCACCCAGAGCAGGTTTCACAGGACAGTATCCAGGCTGGTTTTGAATGTCTACAGTGACGGAGACTCCATCACCTCTTTGGACAGCCTCTTCCAGGGCTCTGCTACCCTCAAAGTCAAGAAGTTTCTCTTCATGTTTAGGTGGAACTTCTTATGTTCAAGTCTGTACCCATTTCATCTTTTCCTCTCACTGGGCACCACTGAAAAAAAGACACCCATCCTTTAAGTATTTGTAAGCGTTGATCAGATCCTCCCTCAGTCTTCTCCTCTCCTAAAAGATGAAAAATCCCCAAGTCCCTCAGCCTTTCCTCATAAGAGAGATGTCCTAGTCCCCTAATCATCATGATGATCTTTGTTTAGATCATTGTGTGTGAATGTTGCAAATACTGTACAGTCTACCATCAAGAAATCATTGAATGCTTCAAGCTAACTATTATCCAGGGCTATTGACTCTGATGCCTCCTGCCCTGTTTGTGGAGAAGGAAGCCACGATGTCTAAAGGAGGAACACATTACAAGAGGTAATGTGTAAAAACAAGAGACCGCAGTTTTTAACATCATCTGTGAGACAATGTTTGCCATTGCTTTCAGTTGCAGTTCACAGGCTGTTTCTGAGGTGTGACTTCTTAAAACAAGGAAAGCAGATTCAGAGACGTTATACTGCATTTGAAGGAAATTAATTTTCTACTGGAGCATGAAAACTCCTAAGGAAAGGCATAAGAAGCTGTAAATTAAGAAAAAGATTGAAAATCTGATGCCCAACATGATGTCTTCTCACAGACTTACTTGTAGTCATTTCCTAAACTGTTCTTAACACACTGCAATTTAGTTGCAGCTTCCTCAGACTGCTTTTAGGGATCATGACCCTCACTGTGAGGTGCAAGAAGAGCTATTTCAAACCCAGGTCTTTGCAGAGTCTGTCTTCACAGTGCTGAAAGTGAATCCTGGTCTTTATGGCTGCATTTATACACTGGGAGCTCGGGAGCTCTCCAGCCAGCTGACTCCATCCTCTCTCTTTCCTTCCACATTTCCTTCCTGTGCTGGTTCTTATGGAGAGGAAACCAGACAAGGAAAAAGGTGTGATCTCAGCTGACTCTGAACAGCCAGAGATCAGGATGAGGTCTGGGAGATGTGCTGCAGAATGTCCCACCTCACAGTCTAGACACAAGATCTGTTATCTAGCTCCAACACAGAGATACTGACAGTGCTCTATCACACAGAGTTCACAAGGTTACCTGCATTCCAGCCCATGGGGTGCTCTGTTTCTACGGTCACGAGGACCATCCACGTACCTGAGACACAGTATTTTTGGAGTTACTCAGGAGCAAATATTTTTTCACCTGGTCTGGACATAGAAAACAATTCTTTCCATTTCAAGCTAATCAGTAGGGTCTGCAGAGGAGCTCTGATGTCTTGTTGCCTATGGGCTAGTGAGCTCATCATAGAAAAACACAACACTAAATCAATAATTTGTAAGACAGTCTTCCTCTAGTGATTAACAGCAAGTAACTGTATGTCTTCTGTTGGCCAAGAGCTACTGTATCAAGATATTCTGCGTAGTTCAGTTTAATCTCAATTATTAATGTTCTATTGTGATTGAATTAACATAAAGGGAGCTCATCCTATAGCTGAGATCTTAGTTCTACTGGTTTGCAAAGGTTGATTTAATAGGTAAAGGATGGGAAATAATATATGGGAATATAAGAAACAAAACCACTGGTAGAATTGAAAATTACTGCATGTATGTATCTCTATCACTATGTATCCAAAAAGCTGGGGCACAGAAGCAGCATAACATAATACATATGGCATTAATACAGAAACGTTGGAAAGAAATGGTGCCCTTGAAGAAGTGCAGCCAGAGAAGATTTCTGCTTAGATTATGATTAAAATATTTAAATACTGGTCTGGCAAATGGGAGTTGGCTTGACTCATACTTGTGCTAAAATCTTCCATTTTTCTGGCAGGGTAATGGGGACTTTAGTTGTCATTTACTCTCTCTGTGAACCCCCTTTCAAAAAGCCTTAGGATAAAGAAGAATCAGTTTCACCTGTGCTTAACTCCAAAGATGCTGGGAACTTCAACTTTACTCAAGAGGATCTTTTGTTTCCACTGTACTGAACAAGCTCAAGAAAGCTTTGGCGGGGGACAAAGTCCGCTCTAATCATAATTTTTTTCATTCAGTGTAACGAAAATACCTTCAAATAACTAATTGCGTGATTATCATCCTTAATTACTATCGTGTAAAACACAAGAAAACTCCTGCAATGCTGTTTTAAATGTTTCTGTTCCAAGAAGACAATAATCTAGAACCCATATCGGTATGCTGGAAACAAATTCTCTTCCCTGGTCCCAGACTCCACCAGCTCACGACCCATGTGACATTGTGCTGCACTCTTTTGACCTGAGTTAAATGGGAATGAATGAGTTTCTTGCAGGACTGAAATGTTTCAGCCTATGTTGCCAGCATCTGGAGTCTTTTCCCATTTTCTCATGGAAAAGCCCTACCACTGTCAATGGGATTTTTCCCATAAGTGAAGTTAGACAGAAAAGCATCTCCCCTGTTTTGCACCTTTGTTATGGTCCTTAGGAGCTCTGATACAGAACAAAGCCTTGTTGTGGTAAGTATCACATGAAGGATAGCTGCAGTTCTTATCCCAACAAAAGATATGGAGGTCTCAATGCATATAAGGACCTGCTGGTTCCACCAGGTTGCACACTCACAATGGACGAGGCTGCCTAAAGAGAGCTCCCAAGAATTTTCAGGCATCTCCTTTTTTTTTTTTTTTTTTTCTTTTCTCCTTTTTTCCTGAAGCATTTCTGAGTACTGTACCTGGTACCTGCCATTTCTCATCTTGGAGCTGGAAGGAAATCCATCGATTTCTAGGTCAACCAAGTTTTCCACTTCCTAGAGGAGAAAGAGGAAGAAAGAAAGAGGTGTTGCTGCTGCCTTACTCTTTATCACTTGATTTACTATTGATTAGGGCTCTAATAGAATTCCAGAGGGAATTTAGCTCCCCTTGGTGCAAACAGGGAGCAAAGGTGCAAACCATTTGAGACCCAAATGCTGCATCTTCACACATTCAGTTACCATCTGTGGTCAATAAGGTCTGTACACTCTTATAAGATCATGACCTTTATTGTCATTTTACAACCTTTCCTTCTAAAACAAGGACTAATATTTAACACACTGAAAAGCCCATAAAGAGCAAGAGGCAGATTATCATCAGGATGGGTCTAGCCATGGTAAATACAGCATTTTGGATACTGATCTCACTCAAACCGGTAGAAATTGTCACTGGCTTTATGCTAAGATACCTGAGAACTAAATTTGTCACGTTGACAGCAGAGGAACATAATTTTTTTCCCCAGTGCAAAGTGCAAATGTAACTCATTCAGTTACAAGCGTGGTGGTTCTGACACCACAGTTACACTCTGAAGTTTGTTAGGAGTTAAATCTACAGCAATAAAGAAGTTTAAGTTCATTAATTACTCTCCAACCTATATGAGAGCACACATACAGAAGATTTGCACAATATTAATTGACATTGTTTAAGCATATTGATGTTAAATTGATGTGGCATCCATAGTTAGAAAGTGCCACATGTCTGGAATATTTTTCCTGGGAATCACAAACTCAGGATAAAAATCTCACTGTGTCATGAGAAGTGCTGTAAGAAGATAGAAGGAAAGGATATCCCAGCTCACTAGTTCTTTTTGTTAATTTTGCAAAAGAAAAGAAAGCTTCTTACAATCCCTGCTGATTTCACAGAAATATTGCAGTACAGCAATGTGGAAATGGGTGTAGACACCCAAATCTAAGTTCACCTGAGTCCAGGGGTTTAAATTTGGACTCAGTCTTAGAGTCAAAACTGTACTTATTTTCATCTTTTTATTACCTTAAGCAATTACAAGCTCTTATATAAACTATCTCATCCCTCTGCTGACTGTCAGAAGTATCTTAACTCTGTATCTGAGTTCCCGTTAATGAAACCCAGAGTCCATATGAAGCTTTGCTGAAGTTCATGGTAGTTCACACAGGGGATCCCAGCTACAGAGTTACCCAGGTGCTCTGTTCCTGCGTATTCCGTGGAACAGGATACAAAATACACAGAAGGTCTGAGCATAGAAGCCTGCTTGTATGTTTAAAGGTTAAAACCACCAGAAAAGGCAAATTTGAGGTAAAAATATGGATCCTGCTTAAAAAGAAGCCAGGAATCATGCCAATACTATCCCAACTTTAATAATATTAAAAAGGCATCAAAACAAACGGCAGGTAAAACCCAGTTATTGGAACTATCCCATTTACAGCTAAAAGCAGAAGAGAATTCATGAGTTACAAGCAGAGCTGTGAAGCAATGACCCAATTCTGCTCCCACTGAAGCCAGCTGTGACTTCGATGAAACCTAGGGCCTGGCCTGGAAGTACTCACATCTGGGATTTCGTCGATAACAAGATCAAAGCTTCCTACTCCAGAAATGAGGAAGAAAACCAGGAAGCAGAGCAGATGCTTCATTTTCTTCCTGCTTGTCTCCCGAGAACAGCCCGCATAGGTACTGGCCACAAGATCTTTCCTTCTCTGAGACAAGTTCAAGGAAACGGCTCAGGGTTATGCGATATTTTGAAAAAAGTTTTGAAACGCTGACTTTGTTTAGGCCATAGGTAAATATTTGCCTTGCAACGTAAGTCTGAGCTGTGGTGCCTGAGCAAGGGTTATCCAAATAGTGTCTTCACTCGCCTCTGCCTTCGATAACAGCTCCGGCTTGGATAGGCTCACTTCTTGCTTTTCTAGCTTCCCATGATATTTGACTAATTTCCTGCTGGGAGCAGACCTTGGAGTATCCAAAACTTCAGAGGATCAAAGCAAGAACTCACTCCTGGCTTGTTTGTTTATAGTAAACGAGGTGAAGACTGGTTCTCTGTGCGATGGAAGCAGCAACATGGTGCTTCTCCAAGGGCCCTCCCACCCAGCCATCTTACAGGGGCTGGCAGAGACATTTGGGCTGGATCCTGACCCACACAAATACCATTTTTCCACTTTGGCTGGGAAAGAATCAGAGCTGCTGGTGGGGTAGTTCTAGTTTTTCAAAGTTATTCACATGAAACCATCTGGTGATATTTTCAGATGCATGGTGTACAGCTCCTAGGTGCTTTCAAAAGTGTTTTGGCCTCCCTGCTTCTTTGGGTACTTCAAGAGATTGGATAAAATAAGGCAGCAAATCACAGAATCATAGAATGGTTAAAGTTGGAAGGGACCTCAAAGATTATTGAGTTCCCACCCCCCTGCTACAGCAGGTTGCTCAAAGCCCCATCCAGCCTGGCCTTAAACACCTCCAGGGATGGGGTATCCACAACTTCTCTGGGCAACCTGTTCTAGTGCCTCACCACCCTCACAGCAAAGAATTTCTTCCTAAGACCTCATCTAAATCTTCCCTCTTCCGATTTTAAACCATTACCCCTTGTCCTATCACTACACTTCCTGAGAGAGCGTCCCTCTCCAGCTCTCCTGTAGGCTCCCTTCAAATACTGGAAGGCTGCTCTAAGGTCTCCCTGGAGCCTTCTCTTCTCCAGGCTGAACAGGCTCTCTCAGCCTGTCAAAGCAACAGGGAGGAACGTTTCTGGCAAAAGGAGCGGGGGTACCCCTTCCACTCATCTGGGAAGGAAGAAAATTTGTAGACGTCTGAGCAATCTCAGTGGAAAAGACTGAATTACTATGTGGACCCAGTGATAAAACAGCAGACAAGATTATATTACATTACAGTAATTATATTCTGTTATCATATGTTATGTTACACTTCTGTGTTTCAGTAAAAGATCCCTGCAGTCTGCTGTTACACATCTTTTTCCAAGAGATTTTTTTTCTCCAGCCGAGACCTGAAACTACACTCCGAGGCTCACAAGGAATCCAAGCAGTGACCTTTCAGCTCATTGCCAAATCAGAGCTGCCAAAGGTACTTAAGACAGAACATAAGAACAGGAGCAAGCATGTAAGGTATTTTCCAAAGACCCTCTTAGTCTCCAGCTACTTCATAGTTACAGTATATCCTGATCAGGAGATGGTTTCCAGTTATTTGGATGGATGTGCCTTGAAGTATTCAAGGCCAGGCTGGATGGGGCTTTGAGCAACCTGGTCTAGTGGGAGGTATCCTGCCCATGGCAGGGGGGTTGGATCTTTAAGGTCCCTTCCAACTCTAACCATTCTATGATTCTATGATTTAGCAGTTATTTTATTTTTCCAAAAACCTATCCTCTCCTGTGAAGAAGGTGGATAAAAATTTGGCATTCATAGTATCCGGTGAGAAGTTCTACACCTCAACTAGACACAGAATGAACCTTTTCAACCTGTCACATGAGAGCTCCTGGAGTGAATGGCTTTTTGAGCAGAGGGGGGTCTCACCATTAAGATCCCAGGTACTCTACTTCAAGCAGGAGGCTGTCTTACAGCTCTGTGGAACATCAAACATCCAGCTTCAATTTCAACCATGTAGTCAGGGGACTGACAATCTAACCATATACCTTGGCTTCAGTGTTTGCTTAGCCTTTTTGGTGGATTCTGCCCAGCACCGTGTGCCTGTAGTCCCAGCAGTATTTAAGTTAGTTCCCTTAAAATTAGCTTAGGAACACCTCCATGAGATGGTTGCACCAGGGGAGGTTCCAACTGGATATCAGGAAATTTTTTTACACTGAAAGGGTTATCGAGCATTGGAATGGGCTGTCCAGGGAGGCACTATCCCTGGAGGTATTCAGAAGATGGGTTGACATAGTGCTTAGTGACATGGTTTAGTGATGGGTTGTTGTTTTTTATCAGAGTTAGGTTGCTGGTTGGACGAGATGATCTTAAAGGTCCCTTCCAACTTAGACAATTCTATGATTCTATGAGTGTTTGGAGCTGTAGAATCATAGAATCATAGAATTGTCTAGGTTGGAAGGCAACTTTAAGATCATCTGGTCCAACCATGAACATGACAAGGCTTATCCAGGACTGCAAGAGCAGCACACATTAGGGACCCAGTCTTTTCTGTGTTGATGGTATCAGTATCTACTATAGCTTGAATCTTCCATGCAAGCTGATTTCTGTTCATGTATGTGCCATCTCAGTGTGACCAGTTCTTTCTCATCAGAAACATAAAGCTTAAGAGTTCTGTTCTGGAGGTATCTGGGACTCTGGACTAATAGCTAATCGCTACTGCTCTAAAGAGATGAAAAAGTCCCTTTAGAACAGAATTTAATTTGAGTATTAATTTTGTAGTTGCTTATTTGAATCCTCCATAACAACCAAATATGGCTTAATTTTGGGGGGTAAAATTAAAGAGATTGGGAAATCAGTGTGACCACTAGATGGCACAAACTGCTCAAATATATTGCCCAAAAAAGTCCAAACCGTTGAAATTTCCCAAGGAGAAGCTGCAGAAAATATACACGAGGAACAATTGCTGAGGATGCTCAGAGCCCTGCCATTTGCCATCAGGCTTGGTGAACTTCCCCAGAATTTCACAAGGACAGGATCTCAGTAAGATGTTTTGTGATACGTGTCCATTGGATTCTTTCATGACTAGTCCTCTCCGTGTGGCTGGGATACCTCTGGAAGGAAGTTTTCATGCACTGTCCTCACTGAAGCACCTGGATTTACTGCTGGGCAGAGTCTTGTTCCTGGGAATAACTGAACTGTGTTCCCTTGGCTTGCACCTGGGGAGAGATGCTCACAATTTCTGTCTTTCATGAAGTAACCATTTCCCCCTTTTGAAACTGGATTTCTTATCTGAAAATTTCCAGTGATCCAGGTAAAACCAGGGTGTACTTGCAAGGTGACACACTTGCATGGAGTGGCTACTACCCTGTCATTCATCCCACCACACACCAATCATTCTGGAAAACTATAATGTGGACATACCAAATGGGATTTCTTGTTGCTTCAACTTTAATCTCTTTTTACTCTCACTCAACAGAGCTGTTTGAAATATCAGGATGTGGCAACCTGCCTGTCTGACCAGATGACCTCTTCAAAGCCTGTTTCACAGAAGCCCCCCAGAAAGACTAGGACATCCCCAGCGCGAAGTCCCTCTGGCAAAGAATTTGGGCATATTTAAAATTTTCATCCTGAATTAGAACAATGCCAGATTTTGAAGTTCTGGAATGCTCTGCTGGGCCATGGTGCACACAGCTAACGGCGATGGGGAGATCAGCAGTGATGGGAACTCCAGAAAAGCCCTTTCAGGAACCTCCCAAACAGTGTCAGAACTGGGGACCATCAGGTCCCATCCAGATATTTCAGAAGAGATTGATTAGATTAAGTCCCAAAATAAAATGTTTAATGTAATTCACTGAACTTATGCCATAATTAATTTTACCTCTGACGTTGATCTGCGTCTATGTCTGTGTAACCCTTTGCGATTCTTGCCAATTCTTTGATCAAATTGCTGGCTTTGGATGTCACTAAATCCTGTGGTTTCTTAATGCCTTGGGTGGGTCTAGTTCCTGGTTCAGACACTTCTAGTTGGGTATTTAATGTAGGTGCCTTTGTACGCAGTGGGTGTCTGGTGTCCCATTCTTCTACCGAGAAGAACGTAGAACTCTAAATCTTTGATTTCTGAATCCATGCAGCCGTGGCACCGATGTTTTGACTAAATGCAGCTCTGATCTTGTTTCCTTGCTTTCAGCCTGGAAACCCCCTGCTCTTGAGCTAAAAGGTGCCAACATTTTCTTTAGCTTAAACATTCCCTGAAGGGTTTATTTAACTGGTCCAGCGCAAATGAGGAAGACTAGTCCTACCCATGAGCCTTGCATGGAAAAAAAGGGGGATGCAGATGTGCCAAGACGGAGCATCACCAAGGTGCATGTGTTTATATGTCAACACAGAGAGATTCTTTGACATAACATGATCAGTTCCAGATGAGATGTGTGCGGAAGCTCAGCTGTTAGATCGTGCCTCTCTCCCGTGTCTCTGCTCTCGCTGGCTGAGGGCCTGCCAGGCAATTTAATTTGCCAAGCTCCCACCCAAAGAACAGCTGCTCATCTTGCTGAGTCGGCAAAACTCAGCATGTCTAATATGAACACACCTGAGTTACTGCTTATCTCGGTCTCCAACAGCATCCTCAGAACAGTACCTGTCACGTTCACCACCAAATCAGGAGACCTTTATTCCAAGGAGGGGGAAGAGGGGATGATGTGAGCAATCAAGACCCCAGGCTCAATGTTCACTCACCAAACCTAACTGAATTTAACTATGTTAAAACACACCTTCAAATTATTTAGCTATGTGCTGTGTCCTTATGTGTCCTTGCTGAAGAGAGCATGAGCAGAATTGGCTGCCCCTAATCACTTCAGGAAGCGCAGTGCTTTTTCCAGCTCATTCTCTCATGCCCGTTGGCTATCCCGCACCTGCTCTAGGGTCCTGTTTCAGTCTGAATCTCCTCTTTTCATTGGCTTTATCAAAATATCTTTACACTCTCCCACTGTTTTGGTTTACTCTGGCCCTCAGCTCCTCACCCATGCAATGGGAGAAGCAGAGAGGCTGTAGAAATAAGCTGAATATTGATCAGGAGGCAAAGAATGAGAGCTGGTGAGATGTGGATGTTTCTCCAAATGCCTCCTGACTGTCCAATGGTTATTTCAAACTGGCAAATGTCTCGCCATCCTGGCCAGGCACTACTGACACCTCTACGGTTAGCTGAGTAGTTTTGACTTACTTTCACAGGTGCCACCTTGGTTTCCACGATGTTTTCCAAAACAGTAAGAAAATCATCCTAGATATATTATCTAAAATGCCCGTTTCCAGCATTTCTAAGCATACACTGGAGAGCTGCAAGACTTGTATTCATCTGTGGCCCCTCGTTAGTGAAATATGGACAGAGAAGGTTGAGGAGCAGCCCATCCTAATGCCGGTGGTGAGGGCACAGGGGGCTGCAGCCACACTTCATCTGGAGCTCAAGGGTATGCTTGTTCTTCTGTGTCTAAGCTGGACAAGACATTGCTGGAATAAACTGAACCCAGCTGAAAAATACTTCAAACCATGTTTTGTGTGTCCTTAAACCAGGCCTCAGCCTGAACCGTTCCTTTGAAGTCTTTCTTGAACCCCAACTGGACTGTGGATTCCATCTCCCTTTGAAATGGTGAGGAGCTGAGGGTAAGGCCTTGACCATCTTTTGCCAGGGACCAGATCAGCATGGCCACCAGGTGCCTCTGAGGACCTGAAGCACCTCACCCCAGCCTCCCTCCAGCTTTCTCCAAACCATCTTCTCCTCTCCAGCCACAGAAGTCCTTTGTCATTTCCTGCAGCTCTCCCATCGAGGATGTGGCCACTCCAGAGATCCTTGTGCCTGCTAGTGGTGGAGTGGTCCCAGTGGGAAACAGGTTGACCAGGCTTTTGATTCCTTCCCTCCTGCTGGCAATGCCATGTGTGGTGTGGCCACAACCTAGCCCTCGGCCACCAATTTGCTAAGGAGTTCCAAACACAATGACCTTGTTCTCCCTTCTCTTTACCATGTTTCCAGCTCCCTGTATCCCTTCTCTGTGGGAAGCAAACACCTTCCTGCTCCTCCAATACGCATGCTAGATTTGCACTCGATAATTCCTTATAACTAGAGGGGTGATTCTACCCCTCTATTCTGCACTCGTGAGACTCCATAAGGAGTACTGTGTCCAGCTCTGGAGTCCTCACTGTAGAAGGGACATGGACCTGTTGGAATGGGTACAGCAGAGGGCCATGAAGATGATCAGAGGGATGAAGCACCGTCTCCTATGAAGACAGGCTGAGAGAGCTGGGGCTGTTCAGCCTGGAGAAGAGAAGGCTCCAAGGAGACCTTGTAGCAGCCTTCCAGTATCTGAAGGGAGCCTACAGGAGAGCTGGAGAGGGACTCTTTGTCAGGAAATGTAGTGACAGGACAAAGGATAATGGTTTTAAATTGGAAGAGGGGAAATTTAGATGAGATCTTAGGAAGAAATTCTTTTCTGTGAGGGTGGTGAGGCACCGGCACAGGTTGCCCAGAGAAGTTGTGGTTGCCCCATATCTGAAGGTGTTTAAGGCCAGCCTGGATGTGGCTTTGAGCAATGTGGTCTAGTGGGAGGTGTCCCTGCCCATGGCAGTGGGATTGGAACTCGATGATCTTTAAGATCCCTTCCAGCTCTAACCATTCTATGATTCTATCATAACACTCCCAGGACATATGCTTTTACTGGCCACATGCTTTTAGGTAGGGACACATGTATCCCTCCAGAAGGAGAAATTCCAGTGGTTCAAGAGTGGGTTTTGCACATTTCAGCAAGGCTGGAGAGAGGCTGAGCCGCTCACTGGAACGTCACTGCCATGGACTGGAGCTGAAGCCAAAAAGCTTCTGTCCCTGATGACTCAGAGCTAGAAAGGAAAAGGAAAATATAGTTGTTCATATCTTGACAGGTTTGTGCTTGCGGCACCTAGGACCTGAAAAAAAAATCTAAAAAAAATAAAAAGAGGAAACTTGGGTCTGCTGGATTTCAGAAGACATTGCCAAGGTGAGGGTGTGGAGGGAGCCGTGCCCTGCTCTGGGATGGTGGGCTCTGATCAGCTTCCATAGGGGTCTCCAGACCAGGGAGTAAGAGAAGGTGTTCGCTTCAGAGAGGGTGAAACCTGTGCGTTTCACCCCTCCTGTGTAAAGCCCCAGCCTTTAAATGTGCCCCAAAGGGCTAGATCAGAGAGAGCTTTTTTCCATACAGCCTGTGGCACAAGCCATGGTTGTCCCTGTGAGGAGACAGGTCTCCTTATGGTTCCCACTGGCACTGGACACCTGTCCCTCAGGTAGGCACCGTGTGGGTCCTGCCTCAGTGCCCTTCCAGGGGGAGGAAATATCTCCTCAGCCCCTGCCCAGGGCCACCATGGGGTGCTACTGGTGCCAGAATGACCCACGGCAGCACCTCAGGGACCCCCTGAGGTTGAAGGCTGAGGGTAGCGCTGAGAGGAGCATGGTGGTGGTGGTGGTGGTTTATGCCTGGTGGCCCATGGGACCCCCCCAGCTGAGGGGAGAAGCTGCGAGATGAAAACCCTGCAAGAGGAAAACCCTGTGAGATGAAAACCCTGCAAGATGAAAACCCTGGCAGCTCAGCAAGCCGCCCTGAGTGGAAAAGGGGCCGGTCCTGAGCTGGAAAGGAGGAGGAGAAGAGGGTGGATCGTGTCTCTCCCCCTGTCAGCCTTCTTCCAGCCCGTCCGGCAGCGCAGGCAGCGGCAGCTGGGCTTTCCTCTCACCTGCCTGGGCGAGGAGCCCTGGCCGGTGCTCCCTCCTCCACCATGATCCTTTGGCTGTGGTTCTGCTGGGGTTTCTCCACCACGGCGGGGCAGCCCGACTCGGAGCTGATGGCGAGGTACCTGGAAGAGAATCTGATGGCAGACTACAGCATCATGGAGCAAGTAGGTTCGAAGGCGGCCGTCGTTTGGGGGAGCATCTGGTGGCCTAGGGATGGCTTGTCCCCTCTTAACCATCGGTAGTGACACACAGGGCAGTCTGCTAAAAGTGTATTTATTGAACCCATCCTTGCAGTTTGCCTGTGGCTGAGGTGGCAGCTCATCTCCCTGCTAACAAGGAAGGTGGTTGTCAGAAGTGCTAAGCCAGGAGAGCACCGGGCACCCTCCGGAGATGGGTACTACTGCCCTGGGATGGGTCCAAAGCTGACACCCCTGTAGCTGTGTTAACGAGGCATTTCACAGGGACAAGGGAGTTAACGCAGAGCCCTGGCCCCACGCCAGGCTGAGTAATTCAGAGTATTTCAGGCTCGGAGGAAAGTTTTTCTGCCTCTGGTCTCCGTCTTGGTTTTTAACTTGTGCTAGGTGAAAAGAACCGCATGAATTTCAGCTTGTAAAATGCTTCTTGACTGGGGGAGGAAAAAAAAAGTAACATTCTTCAAGTTACAAAGTAACACAATGTTATGTCATTGTGTGGCTTTAGATTTTCTGGGAAAATAGGGGCTGAAAGGGTAATGAACTTTTTGCAAGTTAGCAAGAAAATTTGGGTGGTATTTTAGGAGGCTGTGATTTAAAAGGCTGGGCTTCAGATGTGTGCTCACATCCTTCTGGTCCGTAACAGGTACCCTGTGTGACTTTGGGTCACTTAGGGCATGAATCAGTTATTTAAATCTTGATCAAATTTGAGAGGCTTTGTAGTATCTGAGATACCCTCACGGAACTCACAAATACAGTGTAGGACCTGTGGAAGACCTATGCCTTGCTGGAGGCCAGGTGAAATACCCTAGAGTGTCTAAAACATCAGTGTATTTGGCATCTTCTGCCACACACTATGTGGAAGAGACTTTTTACATGTATCTACACTCCTCACAGTTGGTCATTCAGTCTCTTATCCCACCTAGAACGGGAAGAATCTCTCTCCAGAAGTGCCCATGTCTCTCCACTATGAGGACCTCAGCAACTTCTATCCTGATTACCACGAGCACATATTCCTTCTTGGGGAACTCAGCCACAAACCAATATTGTCTTGCAGACCTACCTATCCCAGTGGGAGAGAACACCTGCACCACTGTTCTGTCCGTGGTGTGATATCTGCAAACACTCACTTACCTGCTTTAGGGGGAAAATCAGTTGTTAAGCTCAAGCAACTGGCTCACAGTGTTGAAATAACCTGGCTGATCTTGCTTGAGGCAAATGAGGGTGCTTTCACAGGAGCAGGTCAGTAGCAGCAGTAATTGCCTACAGAAAAGCAGTTATATATAAATAGAGGTAGTGACCTAGTCCGCCGGGACAACCAATCTAGAAGGGAACATCTGTCTGTCCCTCACACAAGCCAGGTTAAGAACAGGCAGGTGCTTTTCTGGAGAAAGATACTAATAAACAAATCTCTGAGAGATTCAGGGGAGCGTACAGGGCTGTGTTTGACTGTAACATCCTGGGAGGATCTTCCCCCTGCAAAGGCAAGTACAGACATAGGTGTTTTCCGGGATCATGGTATTTGCAATCAATGTGGATTATTTATTGAGTTATCAAGTGATTGACCACTCTGCAAAGGTACTTGACAAGTTATTGCTAGTTATTACCATTACGCTAGAGGTAGTTCTGGTCATCTCTTTTCAGGTCATTGGGTTGCTGCTGCCTGGCTTATTCTCTGTATACCATACTAAGACTAGCAGATGGCAACAGCTATGAGGTCACTACTAGCAATTATTGGGTTTAACAGGTGCTTGGGAAGGTCTTAAAGGTTGATGGGAACTTGGAAATTGTTCCATTAGATGACACTAGTGAAGCTGGCTCGTTCAAAACTTTAATGAACTGATCAACATCATAAGAAGGACACCTTATAGCAGCTTTCCAGTATCTGATGGGGCCCTACAAGAAAGATAGAGACTTTTTACAAGAACATGTAGTGATAGGATGAGGGGTAATGACTTCAAACTGAAAAAGGGTAGATTTAGACTAGATATTAGTAAAAAATTCTTTCCGATAAGGGTGATGAGACACTGGAACAGGATGCCCAGAGAACCTGTGGATGCCCCATCCCTGGAAGTGTTCAAGACCAGGCTGGAGGGGGCTTTTAGCAACCTGGTATAGTCCCTGCCCATGGTAGAGGGGGTGGAACTTGATGATCTTTAGAATCCCTTTCAACCTGAGTCATTCTGATTCTATGATTCTGTGATAAACCTGCAGCAATGCTTTGGCAGTAGTCACAAAGTCTAGCAAACAGAATACTGTTGTCTGGTGATCCTTAGCTGCTCGCTGATGTCTGCTGGTCACCTTCAAGACTTTAGAAGGTAGCTTTTGAAGAAGACAAGTCATACAAATCCTTCTTATGAGCAAGCAAACAAAATGGGTGTGTGTTGGGGAAAAGTAAAACCAGTAACCAAATTTCCAGTTTCACCAATTAGTCAGTAAAAACCATTGTGACAATTCTATACAGGACAACAGATGGATTTGTTCCAAAAGATAATATTTTCATAGAAAAAAGTACTTAGGAGCACTGATCTGTCATCCCTGACTCTGCTCCAAGCAGAATCAACTTCAGACATTTGTCTGGCTTGTTCTGAAGAACATAGTGTTGGAGACAGTGCAGCTTCTCACAGAAGGCTCCTGAGGTGCTTTACTTGCCTGTGATAACATGGACAGAATTTTTCTTCCAGAATTTAAACTGCAGAGAACTCCCTCTCCTCTCCTCTCCTCTCCTCTCCTCTCCTCTCCTCTCCTCTCCTCTCCTC
>VXBW01003021.1:229909-240441 GCA_013400375.1 Thinocorus orbignyianus
TCTCCTCTCCATAGAGAATTTCCCAAGGGAGCTGTTTTTCCTTGGTTCTAATTTTACAAGATGTTTGCTACAGAAATGCAGAAGGAAATAATAAAGATTGTAGCAGAGGAGACTGTTTAATTTCTCCATTGGGCTTTCCTGGGCTTTTCAATGCATGATATAAACAGACATAAACTCATCTCTTTGGCAAGGAGTGCTGTTATTTCAGTGTAAATCAACAAAAAGGGCAAATCAGGTGAAAAAATATCATTGCATTCCTCTGGTCTCTGGAGCTTCACCGACATTTTAAGAAGTCAGTTGGCTCCCCTCATTGACAAGAGATTTGTGTTCTCTGTTTTGGGGAGGGATTTGATTTGGAGATGTTGCTAAGCTGAGACTTGCACCATGCACAGGGAAGAAGTCAGAGGAGTTGTTGTTGTGAAGGGCAACACAATGAGTACAATTGTGTTGTCATATGTGAAGTACTTCATTTCATAATAAAGCCTGTGGCTGGGTTTAAATATATTTATTCCTTTTTTTTTTGCACATAACTAGTGATTTTCTGTCACTGTGCGGTAAATCCACAGTACCTGTAGTGAGCTTTTAGGCAACAGGTCTGCTGTTGAGGTAATATCAATAAAGCCAATGCCATAATTATGCCAATTACCTTTCTTATAAAGAAAGGATGAGAGACCTGGGTCTGTTAAGCTCAGAGGAGAGAAGACTGAGAGGGGACCTCATCAATGCTTATCAATATCTAAAGGATGGGTGTCAAGGGGATAGGGTCAGGCTCTTCTCAGTGGTGCCCAGTGACAGGGCAAGGGACAACAGACACAAGATGGAACACAGGGAATTCTGTCTTAACAGGCAGAAAAAATTCTTTACTTTGGGAGTGCTGGAGCACTGGAACAGGCTGCCCAGGGAGGGTGTAGAATCTCTGCCTCTGGAGATATTCAAAACCCACCTGGATGTGTTCCTGTGCAGCCTGCTCTAGGTGACCCTGCTCTGGCAGGACAGTTGGAATCTCTAGAGGTCTCTTCCAGTCCCTTTGTAATTCTGTGATTCTTTAATATTACTTTACACACCATGCAATGGCACAGAACCAGTGACACAGACTTTGTGTGACTCCACAGGAAGCTATAAGGGGACCCATAGGAGACACGAGGAGGGATTCTTTGTGAGGGACTGTAGTGATAGGACAAGGGGTAACGGTTTTAAACTGAAAGAGAGGAGATTCAGATTAGATATTAGGAAGAAATTCTTTCCTGTGAGGGTGGTGAGACACTGGAACAGGTTGCCCAGAGAAGTTGTGGCTGCCCCATCCCTGAAGGTGTTCAAGGCCAGGACGGATGGGGCTTTGAGCAACTTGGTCTAGTGGTAGGTGTCCCTGCCCATGGCAGGGAGGTTGGAATTGGATGGTCTTGAAGGTCCCTTCAAACCCAAACTATTCTATGATTCTGCGATTCTATGATTCCATAAGGGATTACAGTTCTGGGGCCAAGATACAGTATCCAGAGCTAGGACTAAAGGCTGAGGTTCCTGTCTTTATATAGAGGGTCTCTTGGTAAGTACCATTTGCAAAACACACAGTACCTCCTTGCTTGTGAGAGCCTCATTCCTGAGGCTGAGCTTTGATCAGTGGGTCTGTTAATATAGAAAAGATTTAAGTTTTAATTTTAACCAGCAGTACATTTGAACCTGGCCATGGGTGGTCAGTCACACAAATTTAAGCAGATGACATGTCTTTCTGTAAGCTGACTAAGCTCCATTAACTCCTTTAACTCTTTGCAGGTTGCCCGCCGTGTTCCAAGGCAAGCCAAGTTTTTGCAGAGGCTGGTATGTATCACACCACATCTTTATCTTACCTCTCGGAAACTGCACTTGCTTTATGTGTATATGTGTGTATCCATTCCTGTGCCCAGGAATAAAATGTGTCAGTGGTTGATAGCAGGGTGAAACTCTGGGTAAAAAAAAGCCTTCATTTTGATCAATACGACAGGCACAGGTTCTTCTAGTACTTCCCAATCCATCTTCTCAACTCTATATAGGAAGAGAGGACAGTGAACATAAAACTCAAATTTGAAGAGGAAGAGAGAGTTTGTTTTCAAAGCTGAAGATCTCCATTGATGCAGAGGCCAAAACTTACTGGAGAAAGGAAGAAAACAAAGAAGCCAATATCCTTCTTCCAGCATGGGAACCTAAGCTTTAAGGTGTAAACCTGCAGTTGTGAGGTGTACAGAAAGTCTGTGAGATGTACAGTGGGATCTGGCTGTTTTGCTGCACTTTGGCTCAAGAGGCAGCCAGTGAAATTGCTGTTCACAGCCAGTTATTTTTAATGGCTTTTCTGAGGCGTGGAGTTGAGAACTGGAGGAACTCATTTCATACGCTGAGCAGCCATCCTATGGTAGTAGCTTCTAGTTGCTTTGATCTTTGATAGATTTGAATCAGCAGCCTAGAGGAGAGCAGCTCACAGTCTTATTACCAGTTTATTACTTCTAATCTGAGATACGGTCAATTTGTTTTGATGAAAGCATCCGATAAAGGTAAAAAACTCGGAGTATATTCCATTTATCTTCAGCTCTCTTCTGTCCTTCCAAACATTTGATGTAAACAAGCATAAAATCATTTGTTTGGCAAGAAAATGTCAGCTCCTACTTCATCATAATAAGCAGGACACCTTCATAAAGCATCCAGCCAACCTGCCTCGTAGCTGCCTTGGCATTTTCCAGCGATATTTATAATAGGGATAATAAATCACAGCAATAATAATATTAAACAAATGGTTTGTTTTGTTTTGGGTTTTTTTGATTTTCTTTTTTTTTTATCCTCTGTGCTCTCCTCTCATCTTCTGAAGGCCTTAATAAAATGTGGAGAAAACAAACAGGCGTTTGCGCAGCTGCAAGCCAGGGCACCAGGGGCTGATGGATTGTGCAAGAGCTCCAGGGAATGCACAAGAGTCACCGCCTGGAACCTGGGCTGCCCGCCAAGCCCGACCTGCCAACCTGTTTGGAAACTGCCTCTGCCCCTCAAATTGTATTTTCTGTATACAGGGAATGGCAGATCCTTTCCAGGGATGGGAAGATGAATAGGTTCTTTCATCCTCAGTTGCCCTTGCACTGAGTGTTTCGCGCTCTTCAGCAGCAGCTCTTAACCACCAGGAAGAGAGAGGTGTTGAATGTCTTGTTTTCCTTTGTTTTTTGCCATTCCTCATTCTGTGAGGATATCAGAGCTGGAGCTTGTTCAGTGGGATAGAGAGGTATGATAGAGATCAACCAAAGCCAGAAAATAGTAGATTCAGCACAAAACCCTAAAGTGATGTGGTTCTTCACATAAAATATCATTAGGCTGTGGAGCTCCTTACAAGATGTTGCGGGTGCTAAAAGTTTACATGGATTCAAAAAGCAGCCGTGTAAAGTCATAGTAGAAAAATCCACAGAGGTTTACTAAACCCCAAAATGCCACCTTTGGTTCAGGAGTTCTTTCAGCCACAAATCACTGAAAACTGAAAGAATATTTCTGGGTAGTATTGGTACAGGTTGGACTGATTTTACACTCTCCTCTAAACATTGAATATTGATCTCTACCAGGAGCAGGCTACAGGGCTACAATTGCCTTTGTTCTCTCCCAGTGCAACCATTCTTACGTTCTTGTCATAACAAGTCCATGTCCTCTGTCATACGCTAAAGACTTTCTGACTTCAGATGAATCTGTCACAGCATTAGTCTCAGTGTCACTGTAGAACCACTTGTGTCTCAAGTAGAAAGGCAAAGAGCTTGATCCTCTTTTACTGTTGAGCTGTCACAGCTTGTGATGAAATGCAGAACATGGGGTTGATGCAGAAGATCAAGAACAAAAGCTTTTACTTCCAGATTCTTGCTTTTACTTCTGTTGTTAAATCCTCTATATCTCTCACTGTGCCACAGGCAACTAGTGGTATTGAAGACTGAATGAAACGTCAGCTCATTAAATCTGGAAACATTCCTACAACACTACTTCAGGTCAAAACTCCCCATCCTGTCCACCTTCAGGAGACTGGAAAGCCAAGCCATGTGAAAGAAAGTCCTAAAAAGCAGGGTCTAGTTGTAATCAATAGCGGTTGAGTAAAAGCCACTACCAGCCTAAGAGGGAGAACATTAGATCTGAGCAGATGTGATCTAGTCTAGATCCACCTCACTGAGCTGTCTGAAATCAGGGAGATGAATCACACCCTGAAAGTGCTAATTGCTTGCCGTTGTGCTGCCTGTGAGCTAAGTCTGTGCTAAGTAGGATGTTCATTGTCCAGCTGTTAAAGATATCTATCATGACTAGTTTCAGTTGAGACACATTTATCAGAGTCTTTCCAAGCCTTGAAAGTGAAGGCAGATGGGGCCTTATTTCCAAGACTGGGGACTTATTTCCAAGACTGTTGATAGTTTTGTGTTTGTTTCCAGTGGGTTGTCATTCTTCGTTTGTCTGGAATTCACTAGCCCGGCAGCTTGGTTAGTTGGATACTCACTTATTACTGCTTCTGATGCCATCAGCTACTGCAGAAATAATTCTGTTTCATACTTGCTCATACGAATGCTTGCTCCCTTTATAAAACAATTCATCAAAATTATTTTTGGAAAAAAATATAATCCTGGAAGTTCACCTGAAGAACATGTTCTTGTCTTCACAAGTCTTATGGGGCTGCGATTTTTTACCAACCGACCTCAGTAGGTAGAGTTTCAGTTTATTTGTCTTCGTGAAGTTGCTATGTATTTCCAATGTATTTTACTCTTTAGCTTCCTTCTGCTTTGTTCAGTCTTTGACTGTTTAAGGCAACATACAGATTTATTACTTTTTTTCCATGGACTGCACATGGTTAAATACACTGGAGTCTTGCAGGAAGAAAACTGTTGAGCTCCACAGAGATGTTGCTGTCAAAAAGTCATGTTAGACTGGAGAAATGTTCCAACTCAGGACTTGTGCGCAAAAACACATTCCCAAGAAGCAGAAATTGGCTTTCAGCTTCCATTGCTACATCGTGTGTCATTCATTGCAGTCTCTGCTGCTTCTCTGCTGGCAGGAAGCCAGCATGAGCTAAAAGGCTTAAAATATTTTGCCTGAGACATCACAGTGTCACTGTTTCTTATTAAGTCTCTTCCATCCATTGGCTGAGACCTCCAGGCTGGATTGTCAGCAGAGTAGGATTCAACCTACTTCATTGACAACAGTTTTTCCGTTTACACAATTTATGGATCTGATTGTATGAATTCGAAGACGCTGTTTCATACACAGTGATCTCCGTCTTTCAAGACACAGTCTTCATGCACAGTCCACAGGGCAGTTTCTCTGACATCAATTCTGGACCTTACAGGGACATATTTTGGACTTCTCTTCCCAGATCATAAGGGACTAATCCTGTTCCTCTCTAATGGTCAGAGTTGAAGGGTGCAATTTAGGATACATTTGGGTTTTATTGCTATGTTTCACAACATAAATCCTGGCATAATCAGAGCTCTCATCCTTCCCAGACCTTTCCCAAGCACTGGAGAATGGCTGTGGCTTTTGCTCTTGTGTGTGAACAAAGGCAGTGCCGTGTTCCTGGTTTACCTTTGTTGAGATTTTAAGTGCAAACCCACCTTGTTTAGTGTTGACTCTTTTTAATAGGGGATTCTAATACTCATGGGGTGGTAATTTGCTTGAGCATTTTAAATATTAATTGAAACACTGAAAGGGTGAGTTATCTAGCTGCGTTAATAGATGTTAATTGGTAACCTTTTAATACCTACAGGAAACCAGGCCTCGGATGTCTGAATTCACTGTGAAATCCACAATCATTTCACGGTATGCTTTCACCACAGTGTCATGCACAATGGTGAACAGCGGATCTGAGGCACGTGAAGCTGTGTTTGAGATGCAGATCCCAGCTGCAGCCTTCATCTCCAACTTTACCATGTAAGTAAGTAATGCTGACAGCTGGGTGGACGGGGGTTCTCCCCTTCCACAGGTCGCTCTCTGAGATTTCAAAAGCTGGTTAATCTGCAGTAGGACTGTATAGAGGCCTTTTTGCATTTCTTTGGGAAAAATAAAACCACACACATGATACACTCTATCTAAGACTGGTCGTTGCCTCAAGGCACACAGCAAGTCCTTGGATGACAAGTTGCTAAGATTCAAGTCCTCAGTGTATATGGGAAAACAAATTAACCTATTTTCCATCTGTGTGTCTTTTAACAACTTCCTTCTCCTCCTCTCTCTTTCATTTGGACCAAAAAAAAAATCTCCCATAGCCCTCAGAAACCTTTTCATCTAAGGTTTCAGCAACACTGGCACACCACAGATACTTCACCTAACTCTGACAGCGGGGCCTAAGAAGCTCCTTGCTGTTGCGGGTTCTCCATACCATCAGTGGAGGAGATGTTAGTTGGAGATATCTCCAACTAACAGATAGGTTCACTTGCTGCTGGAGGTGCTAGTCACTCTATATGGATAATAGAGCAAGTAGAGGACAGTCAAGTTCATACTGAAATGATTCTCTAAGGAATAAATTAAGCTTCTGGTTTCAAAAACATATTCGTTTTGGCCATGCTCAGATCCCCCCTTTGGGCAGCTATTAGAGCCACAACATCAGACCTGACCATGGGGAACCAGTTCTTTTAAAAAGACTTCCATTTGGACTAAATAGGGGGTCTTTTGCCATAGGTCAGCCAAAATGTATGTTAAGGGCTGTTTCTTTATGGAAATTGTGTCCCTGTAACTCATTCCCAGGGAGACACATTTGACTTCGGGAGGCAGCTATTTGAGAGAAGTCACCCTGAATATTGCTATGTGTATTAACACAGATGGTGGATCCGAGACCAGACCAAAAAAAATGTCCTCGTTTGGATTCTTGGCAATTGTTTTGCTTTCTGCTTTGCATCCTTATGCTCTGGAGATTACCTGCTGAACTGACATTTTAAAGACGTAAACTCCTGGAATAAAAATTGTACTCTGCTGGTATAACCAGCCAGGAAAGTGTCTGTCTCAGTAACTCGAGTGGACTCAAGGAGAGTTATACCAACAGCACATGTAGCCTGTTCATGTGTGCATGGTCTATGAACCTTTCTACAGCAAGCTGTACAACCATCACTGTTTATGGGTGTAGAGTGGTCATGCTGACATCTCTGGTCTCTCTAGGAGCATCGGCAACAAGACTTATTATGGAGAGGTGACAGGGAAAGAAAAGAAACCTAGCAGCGATGATAAAGCAAGGGAAAAGAAACCTCCGAGCCCTACAGATGGAAGGTAAGTGTTGTGTATTTATCTGTGTTCTAGGAAGAGAGGTACTCTCCTCCCATCTTTATTTCAGGTACTTTGACATACTGATCTACAGCGAGAAAGAACTAATCAGAATGTTATTCACGCTGCCTGATGTCATTCCTGTACCCCACATAATGAAAAAATTGCATGTGACCTTTTCTGGTCCCATTACACAGCATTGTTGTGTCCAAGGTGCTCCAAGATGTACTTAAGAGGGAAAAAAGATCTTGTTTCTTCCTGAATAACAGGCAGGACAATTAAGGCACGCAGATATTCAATGAGTTACAGCTTTAGGACTGTAAAGTCAGTAGTAGAACCACAAGCAGTCTTTTGCAGTCATATTTACTTGCCCTGTTCTCAGTGCTTGGTCATGCTTAGTCCTCTTGACCAAGTGCTGGGAGAAAGTCTTATGTCTTGAATGATCTAAAAGCCTGTCTATTCACCTGCATGTACTTCTTCAGCAGCAGTCTTAATTTCACAGGTGCCCAAATTGCTCTCAAAGATATGCATCATTGGATGGATTTTGCTTATCTGGAAAATCCTGCACTATTCCCAGTTACCTGGGACAGTAGCACTATTCCACTGTAAACATGTGATCATGAAAAACCAAACAAACTATAATTTTCTGACCTGAGAAATGATGAACTATGGGAGGCAGAGGTCTAACAGAGATCTGAACTTATGAGTGATCAGTGGAAGGAGAAGAAGGAATTTTTATTTTCTGTCCTTTGTAAAAATATAGACAAAATTGAATTAAATGATCAGATGTCAGGTTGAAAATGGCCAAAATAAGGTATTCTTCACACAAATAGTGTTTCTTGCTGCTAGAAATTGTGGATGTTAAACTTAATGTGGGTTCAAAGAACGACTAGATGAATTTTTGGTAGGAAAAATCCATTAGGAACCTTTTGCAAAAGGTGCTGTCTCAAGATGTAGACACGAACTGGCAGAACATGGAAGAGTTCTATATTTCTCGTGAAGCACTGTATTTCTCTTGTCCTGCCCTGTTGCATCCTCTTCTGTAGGTGATTCCTACCTGTCATTGCTACCTGTCATTGTTATACTACTGGTATGGTCATTCCAACTGTCCTAAAAGCTAACATTAAAAAAATATCTTTCTTAGATGTGTTAGAGAAATAACAGTCTCAAATCCTTTTCAATAATCACTGCATTTTGAGCGTCACCAAAATAAACATCACTGAGTTCTGAAGTTACCCTTACATGACATTAGAAGTTTCCATTCTTGTTATGTGGCTTTTTTAATTTTCTTTTCACAAATTGTCGTGCCTGGCATCACGTCAGTACCCCGCAGCTGGATACTACAGTGCACTGTATGGGAGGTAGAGCATCTGGAGTTATCTCTGTTTAACAGAAGGGCAGCAGAAGCCAATAAAGGCTAAAGGTGGGAATTCATCTCACTTCAAACTAGCCAACAGAAAGCTTACTGAGAATTGTGTACTGCGTGACTAGTGACTATTGTCGGTCAATCAGAATAGAAGAGTCCTTTTAGAGAGATCTCCAGTGTTGAAATTGTCTTAAGGGTCTTATTTCTTCTCATTGAACATGTAGCTATAAACTGCTAATATTAGCCAAGAGGAATTAATATCTACTTTGCTTCAGGTACTGCAATGAATTAGCAGTGACAAAGTCAAGAACTAAATATGGGTCTTGCTAATCCTCTGTGTAAGAAACCAAGAGAGAGCTTTTCCTCTGGCTCAGTTCCATGTTATATATGATGTTTATACATTCCTCTCTGTAAGAAGCCATCTCATCTTTTAAGACCTTTCCTCCTGTGAAAAACTCCTGTGTACTTGATGCTCTGTGAAGCCTTATGATATTTTCTTGTTACTGGTTTCACATATTCATTGGTGGGAATTATTTATATTTGACAAAATCCAGACTCATTGTTCACTGGAGGAGGCAGTACATGATGTACAAGGGGTGTGAAAATGTCTTTGGATTTTCCTTCCAGGGAGAACGGCTATGAGACATTCAAAGCTTCTGTCTTCATTCCTCGCAAGATGCAGGCCAGGTTCCTACTGCATTATGAAGAGCTTTTGCAAAGGCGACTGGGAAAATATGAATATACAGTCAGCATCCGGCCCCAGCAGCTGGTGGGGAGGCTACGAGTGGAGGTGAACATTCTGGAGAACTCAGGCATAGTTTCACTGGAAGTGCCTCCCCTTCGAAACAGCAAACAGAAAGGCAATGGGAAAGTTGAAGGTAAGGAGAGAATTTATGACCTTGCGGTTCTGTCACTCATTGGTCCTCAATGCCAGTCAAGAACTGGACTGGCAATGCCAGGAGTTCTCCAAAGCAATCTTGGATAATTTTGTAGACTGACGTTCCACTCACTTTCCCTTCACTCCCAATGAGGCATTAACTAAAACCCCACCATTGCATCAAAGCAGCATTTTCTAGGCTCAAGCTTGTATTTGTAACTAGAGGACACATTTCACGAAAACAACAAGAAAAATGAATGTGAGCAGCTCATTAGGCATAAATAATTCTGGCAAATTCCAACTGTGACTCTATTTAGAAAGGTACATTCTTTACTTTCCCTTTCAAACTTTTGCTTCACTCACTGTATGACAGGTACGTTCACCCCCAGAGATGGCTACCTTTGAGTGACAAGCAGGTCTCTAAGCATCGTGGATCATCAGCAATTATTATTTAGGGATCTCTCCTTCACTGTCACGGAAATCTCCAGGTTCATGAAAACTGCTGTAACGGCTACAACGTGAAAGGGATTTAAGAATACGAAGTCTGTGTGGCGCAGTGGTGGGAATTCAGTCTTATCATGAAGGCTGATGGTTTTTGTTTGGTTTTCTATAGATGACAATGTGGTATCTGCGTAAGCATGTGAGAACCTTGAGGCTTAATGACGGTAGAGCTGATCCTATCCAAGGCAGTAGGATTTATTTTTTTTTCTATTGTCTTTACAAGCTTTGAACTGGGTCTTAAAGGCCTTGCACTGTGCATTTGAGCAGGCTCTTCCCCGGCTCCAAATCTCCTGGGAATTGTTTATTTTAAGTGAATTGTTTTTTCCATCCATCCATGCCAAGGCAGATAGGAAATCCTGCATTTTAGAACATGGGAAATTCCAAGAGGAAAATCCATGTTTTGCCAAAATACTAAGTATCATCCTAATATTCACTCTTGCCCCCAACTGTCCTCATTCACTGTGAAGGTATTATTTCCAGCGTAAACTAATAGTGAGGAGCACAGGATACTGTGCTCACCACATGTTGATAAATATCACTCACCAAAAAAAAAAAAAAAAAAAAAAG